>JADDOH010015622.1:0-57993 GCA_016648135.1 Agrypnia vestita
AAAATTATTTTAATAAGTTTTTATGACTTTCGCAAACTACTTTTATATAAGCATAAATAAGCTTCCGACTTCTTGCAGTGTGTTAGTAGGAAGATACTATCTTTTCCCGTTTTATGGATTTTTCTTCCTCCGTTACTATATGAATTTTCGAACAACTGGTAAATTCATTTTACATTATCTTTAAAAATCGCTGGAATGAAAAATAATGTTGTGTTTTTTGCTATAAAATTTCATGTAATAGAGAATAAATTATACATAGCTTTTACATAGCATTGGTATATTTCGAAATTATCTATTGAAATTTGAAATACATTTGAAATTTGTCATAATTCTCACAAATTTATTTATATTTATTTATTTAATATTCACGGAAGACTAACAGAACAACAAAGAAGCATAGTAAACATTAATATAATATAGATGGCCAATTATAGATCTCCACTTTTAGAAATATGTTAATAATGATAAATATGTTATGAAATAAATTTAGGCATGTCAACAATAATATAACAAGAGAATAAAAATTTAAACAAAAGAAAAAAGAGACTTAATTATTATCAGAAAAACTTAGGCATGTTAAGAATAATACAACAAGAAAGAATATAAAAAAAAAATTAAACAAAGTAAAAAGAGACTTAATTAGTACGCAGAAAAATTTAGGCATCTTAAGAAAAATATAACGGGAAAGAATAAAAAAATTTAAGCAAGAGAAAAAGAGACTTAATTAGTAAGCATAAAAATGTAGGCATAAAAGAAAGATTAAAAAATTTAAACAACAGACAAAAAACTTAATTATTAGCAGAAAAACGGATTGTTAGTTAACTTTGTAAAAACCACTACCAGATTTTAGGTCTACCGGTTTCGAGATGTACCCGTCTCTTCGTCAGGACCAACACTACACCACTACATTCACAACACTACACACCTCAACCATAATATTGTTACACTTACACCAATAAGTGATCACATGCGTGTTAGTCTTGTCAGGGACAAACATGCACTGATTAGCCTAATGAATCCTCTCACTCTCTTTCGGTAGATCCCTGACGGTTCATTAGGCTAATCAGTGCATGTTTGTCCTTGACAAGACTAACACGCATGTGATCAATTATTGGTGGAAGTGTAACAATACTATGGTTGAGGTGTGTAGTGTTGTGAATGTAGTGGTGTAGTGTTGGTCCTGACAAAGAGACGGGTACATCTCGAAACCGGTAGACCTAAAATCTGGTAGTGTTTTTTACAAAGTTAACTAACAATCTGTTGTAATGTCTAACCACAAAGTTAATGCTTTAAATATTAATAATATTAAAAATATTAGCAAAAAAACTTAGGCATGTTAAGAATAATACAACAAGAAGGAATAAAAAATTGTTCAAATAATTTTCGAGATTCCCAGCTACGCGGGCGAAATAAATGCGTCTAAAAGTTCAAAGATATTTATTTTTTACAAATTATAAAGGGGATAATAATTTTATTTTATTTTCAATCTCTATATAATTAATTATGTGACAGGATATTGTGGATTGTAACGTTTTAATATTATTTTAAGTAATATATTTTCGTCTAGTATTTTGCTTTTGATAATATCCATTTCGTTACATGAATAGATAAATTGTTGTACTGTTGTGCTTGCATTTTAAAAACTTGATTAGAAGTTTCATTGAAATAATAATAGGCATGATATGCGATATCATTCAACGTGAATAATTGCGTTTGGTCAGTTTAATAAACCTAGCAAATTATTTTTGTTTGTAAAAAAAAAATGTTTTTTTGTTTTTTTTTAAATCGTATAGATATCTTAAAGATTTGGAAACATTGTATAATTGGTGAGCAGAACTTTTCCACATTTGATCCATGTTATCAAAAGTTTGTGTTGCAATTTTTTGCGCTCTGGTTTAATTAATGGCTGTATTTTCGGGCTGGTTATGTAACTACATATTGTGATTAATGTTCCTTTCGTACCTGTTTGTTGGCTGACACTACGGGTTCGAGGGAATCCTGCTCCAGCCCAGAGATGATGCTCAGGTCGTCACTCTCCGAGAATGTCACGCGCGACTTCATCTTTCCTCGCTCGACATGCACCGCACAAACGGATAATAACATTTCTGAATAACCGACAGTTTTTGTGTGAACTCACTGTACTCTCATTTTATTACTAAGACATTTTTTGGGTTTGTCACGCCACAACCTCTAAAAATGTTACGTCAGAATTACTTTTCATCGCTTGTTTTTCCGTAGATCAGTTAAATAGATATAAATAATTCACAAATTAAAATACCTAATTTATTCATGTGTAAATATTGACAAAATTTCGAAATGTTTTGAAAACATGTTGGGTCCAGTGAAGAAAATAGAATAGAATAAATCACAAAAAAGAAACTTAACAGGTCAAATAATAACTTCTAATATCTTCCCATAAATATCAAGTCGCTAAATTAGCATACAATAGCGATAGCGTAAATCATTTCCAATTTCATTTTAACAACATTTGGGCAACAATCAATTTCACACTCCAAGTAACAACAATAAAAATGGTTTTGAATTTATATTTATCATTTCAACTTTCTAAAATTGTTGTTCTATCAATCCACAACGAATTATCACAATCACAGACTCTTGATTTTTCACTTCCACGTACTAATTCGATGAAATGCACTCACTGTTGAGATATTGTTGTCATATAAATATATGAAAACCTTTCACATTAGTTCTTCACGCACTAAAATGTAATAATTTTGTCCAAACCGGAAGAGAAATTACTTGGTTTTGGTAACAGGAGTTAATTCAAAAGTATACGAAGCGGGTGCGCCATATTTTATCGACGTAATAAACATATTAATTCCAAAATGTGTTATTATTTGATACAACATATGGTATCTCCGGTGTTGTACGTGTTGACGGTGGTTTTCTCTGCGACCGGCTGCGATCTGCGACTCGAGCTTCAGTGACAGGCGCTGAAGGTGAATGTCACTGTTCAGAAGATCAACTCTGAACAATAAGTGCCTCATGTGAGGCTTTATACGGTAAGTCACCTACCGGGTGTAGTCATTTCCCATATCTAATATAATTTGAAGTAACTTGTACAAAATAATGGCGAACGCGGTATTGTCTGATCGTGTACTTGCAAAAATGTTATTGTTCGCGATAATTTCAGTCATTATTGATGAAAGTAAAAGTTTTCTTTTTATATTTTGTCATCGGCAATAAATGTAATGCTTCCTTTATCCTTAGTGAACTATTTATTATTAGAGGAATTAGGTATCTCGATCTACCACAAATATAATACTTAGGTACCTGTATTATGTGGTTAACGTGTTTTAAAATTTAATTTATTTATAACAATATGTGTCTAAAAATGAGAAAAACAGTGAGATACTGCAGTAACTGATAAGAATTTGCGAGATAATTATATGATAAATATTTTAGATATTCGTTATAATAATTAACTTAATTAATTATCTTAGAACCATAGAGAAAAGGTAATAAAAATTGTGCTCGAAATCGAGATGTGAAAAGTGTGAAGTTGTATTTATTTATATATATTTATATAAGTTTTTGATTTGTCGCTCTGTGAATAGTGATTCAACGATAAATATTCTAATTAAATGTGAATTAACGAAGTTCATAATATGTATTTCCTGAAAAAAAATTGAAATTGGAGTGATTCTATTCAAATTAGGCTTTCCATGAAAAATAGGGTTCGTTCAGATTTCCTCACGAGAGAATTTAGGCGAAATAATAATTGGCATTACCTACATTACACAAATTTGGATCATTGAAGATTTACATGTTGCGATTACAATTCAATGTTAGTACAATAAAATGTTACAAGTTAATTGAGGTTACAAAGTTAAATATGTAAGCGATTCTACGGTCAAATAAGGAATAATGTAGGCGAGTGGTATGAGATGCTCTACTGGATAAGACTTCCGATTTACCAATTAATTTTAGTCCCAGATTCCTTCCCGGGATTTTTGTTTTATTTCCCGGGATCTTAGTTTAAAATGAATTTTCATTTGATTGCCCGGGAAAGGAGGAAGTTTAATTCTCGGTATCTAATATGCAGCATTGCGGCCAGACCTGATTAGCGTATCTAGCCAGAAATCAAACGCAATATATGAAAAAACATTTTAGCGTGTGACCCGGATATCTCTCGATATATCGATATATATGATACTAGCTTACCCGTGCGACTTCGCACGCGTAGATTTTTATTAACTTTCAGTCATATTTTATCAATTTGTGTATTCTTTTATAATTTTCTATAACTTCTTTATAGAAAGTATTTAAATATCTCTTACCGTTAAGGTAGCGTTCGTAAAAAATTCATGGCTCGACCATTTTTTTGGTCGAATTTAATTGTAAAATAGGTCACAACGAAAAACCCTTTGATCGTGATTTTTCAGCAATAGCTTTGTCGGCGTATACGAATATATCGAGTACGCATGAAAGATAAATACATTTACGAACAATCCGAAAAAGCCTTAAAAAATCTGTTTAACCGAACACTTTTTATCGTAAGAATTTGATATCTTTATTGTAAATTAATAATCCTATTTTATTACTTAATTTTCCGCCCCCATACATATTCCCAACACAGGTAAGGACAACACATATTCTCAAACTAACAAACAAACAAATATTTTCATCTAACTTCATCTCACCTTAACCCATGTTTTGGTTCATCGGAGGAAAATATTTCACCCGCCACGATGTGGATTTTAATTTAAAAATAAGGTTTTCATTTTCAATGCAATCACACTAGAGAGATTGAAGATCCATTAAATTTAAAAATATTATTAAAAATCTTTCAATATTACAAATCGATGTTTAGCGAGCTCGTTGACAACTGAGATATATGTATAATGCCACGACATCGAAATATCAGAGTCAGCATATATAATTAATTAACAAAGTCTTAATAGTTCTACAATACACCCCTGGATTGAATTTTTACAGAACCGTAGTATTCAAATGAGATTTAATGGTTCGAAATATATGTCAAAGCACTTTATATCGTATTTTCAATATACATTTAAAGCAAACTGGGGAATCAGCGATCTATCAACTTAGCCATTTGGAACCAATAAATTGCGAAAAATGATTAGTTACGGTTATCTCGTGCTAAACTGTTTCAGAAATCAATAATTTTTTATTCCCGTACCCCGGATAACTTAAAAAAACATAATAAACTTACATTAAATAGCTTCAAGTATGTAATTTGTATGAAGGTAATAACTATCATTAGCTTAAATGCCGATTTGGATCGATTAAGAATTTAACAATGACCCAAGCTATTGAAAGTTCGAGCAGCTTCCCGGAAGATTATCAAGTTCATAACATAATCTTAGCATTGCTTTCGAGCATTGCGTACGAGATGTATTCCATCTGTTGCTGATTTTATAATAATAATTTCAGACTATCATCGAGAGGAATTTAAAAAAAAATTATGATACTTTTGGCGAAAGTGAAGGGTCTCTTTTTATGAGGTAGATACGTTCCACTTGAAAACGAATTTAAAAATCGCATAAAAAAACTAACCCATAAAAACCCGGTTTTAATTATACTTCCTTTCTCATTGAATCAAGTTTTGTGCCTACTGCACGCGTCGGGGTCATTACTCATTTGCATTGATTCGAATTTGAAAAAAACATTAAAATTTCTAAAAATCCAAAATTATATATAGTATGTATATATGTGTATATTTGTAATCGATGACCCATTATTACAGATATAACCTTATATTTTCTTAATTATTGTAAATAATGTTCAGTTTATAACTTTTTTTATAAGAACAAACAAAAAAAAGAAATGGTTCTAAGTTATCGTCTTAAAAAAATTGCAGTCTGATACAAATGAATAATAAAAACTCACATTTTCGTAAAAAAAAAAACCGCCGAAATATGCATTTGCAGTGAATGCCCAGACTAAAGCCCATTTTAAATATTGAAATAACTCATGAAATATGAAAATTTCATTTACGTTATGTTATTAATTATTAACAAGATTTTTAAGTAAAAAGATTTTCTTTGATTTGCAAAATAAATAATTTTTGGCGTTAGGTAGGTAGGTAGGTTATGATATTCAATTAGTCATTTCCGTGAAATCCACAAAAGAAGGCGAATGTGTTATTGGATAGTTTCCTTGAAAAATATTCCAATAAGAAAATAGATACCTTTGTTTCTGTTTGTGACTACAAAATAAAAAAACAAATTAAATTAAAAAAATATATTAAATTTATTTTGAATTAATGATTTTTATCTGAATATGTTTATTGTGGAATGAATCCCCTATGTTACCGTAATTTCTTAGGGGGAAATTCACTTTGATATACGAGTGCTTTTTATTTAACGAATTATTAAAGGATTACGATACGACCACGTTTCGCTCGCAATCCAAGTCTTAACTGTATATTATACTTTTTTACAAATTACAAATAGATATCTAAAAAAGATTTTTGTATGACTTCGTAAGCCATATTAGTTTTATTAATATAATTTTAATAATCTTCATTCGACAACAACACCAAACGTTAACCTATATCCAAATGGTCCACAGGGAAGAAATTAATTTTAAAATTAATGTTTTTTAATTTTCCAAGTTCCAATTTCATTCTCGCTAAATATCAAAGACGAAGCGAAGGAAGATTGACATCTAGCATTTTAAAATAATACTTTATCCTAGATCAAAACCACTTGTTGTACGACATCTAGCGAATATTCAAGTAGTTAAAATAGAAAACAGTAATGCGTAATACCATTCAACTATTTATTAACAATTGAAACACAGATGGCTCTGCTTCGATTATGATTAAAGAAACAAAGTATATAGGTACATACGGTTGTTACATTCATCTCCGCTACCATTATAATATTTTGGCATTAATTTGAACTAGAATATGAATACAAATACTTATCTTGTTTATCTTAACCATCCAAGTCACTGAACTTGACGTCCCTAGGTTGGAGGATTTCATGTGAAGACAAAGAGATGAATCTTTAACCTTTAACCTGTCCAGCCCTTTAGGCCAATGAACTCATTAAATTGTTTATTTTAACATCATAAAAATTCCTTCGAAACAAAGAGTATTTATATTCATTTGGAAACAAAGGATATAGAGCATAAATAGTACGAAGGGGTCTAAGATGCATCACTGTGTT
This sequence comes from Agrypnia vestita, assembly GCA_016648135.1. NCBI lineage: Eukaryota > Metazoa > Arthropoda > Insecta > Trichoptera > Phryganeidae > Agrypnia > Agrypnia vestita. The sequence continues at coordinate 7,161 of JADDOH010015622.1, forward strand.
TCCGATTTCTTCTCGAATAAAATTTATCGATTCTCCTGTAGAAGTGTTTAACTGATGCGAAACCCTTTTAAATACTGATACACCTGTGTGGGAAATTTAATCCGGTATTTTAATTTGACCACAGAATTTTTTGACTATTTACGTATGACATCTGTTGTCAAGTAGAAATCATAACATTAGAAATTATTTAACACCAGGCTCAGCATTTATTTAGAGTTCACATAGGTACGTACCTACCTACGGTATTTCTATTTTATTTTTTGTTGTAATTTGAACAGTTTAACTCCCAAAGACTGATATATTCAATTAATTCATTTATACCCACACAACTTTACAAACGAGCCATTTTTTAGTATATTATTTGTTAATTTGATAGCACAGTCAAAAAAAGATGTAGGTAGGTATATATTACCTCACTCGGGAAATTTTGCTGTAACTGACGATTCAAGGGCGCTGATTATAGGTTTTCTCTTTCATCCACCATTTTGAAGAGAAAAGGCTTTTCTAACAAAAATAGCCATTTTTGCTCGGCAAAGAAAAAACGTCGAAAGCAGCAGCCTCCCCGAAGACCTGTTTCATGGAAGTAACTTTCAGCTCAGCTTACAATTACTTATTACGCCCTTAGGGTCGGTCGTATCAATTTAGTTCATGGTAATCTTTCGTTTAAACCATAGATATTTGCGTTTTTCATCAATCAAACAATGCGTTTTCTTAAAAATACTACATAAAAACAATACATTTAACCTACATGTTTAAGTTCTTCCTTAAACATTTCCCATATAAAAGAATATCACAAAAGCTGTATGTAATATTAATTAATAAAAAATATATGTATTTTTATTTCACAAGACCAACTGACCTCTTTTATCCAAGCGAACCACAGATTCCTCTCCCAGTAGTGATCGAATCCCAGGAAGACGTGGCGGTCCTTCTGGCTGGGGGCCTGCGGGGGCCCGGGCGGTGCCTGCGGGGTGAGGCGCAGCACCAGGCGGCTGGAGCGGGGCCCGCGCAGCTCCACCTCCCCGCCGCCCAGCTCCACCAGCTCGGGGGGCCCGTCCAGGCTGCCTGGAAACCGTATGTTCTTTTACGTGTACTAGCTGGCGCGCATCTCACTTTACGCTCGTTCTATACATATCAATGTCAAATGTCAGTCCATTGAAAATATGTTTCGTTCGTTAGAATGTCTTTCGTTGGGTTATTAACCAGCATCAGTTAAAATGTAATAAACGTTTGTAATTTAATGTTGAATTTTTCGGGCAATTTCTAATTTTCTATTTTTTTCGTAATAATTTTCTAGTAAAAATGGTGTTATTGTCAACCATTCAAATTCATACACGCACGCATTCATATAGTTTATTTACATAAGCTTACTCTTATTTACATCCATTAGGTACTGCAAGTAGAGAAATTACAATTGAAAACAAATAACTTTTAAGAAATTTATCGGAACTTTTAAAATTGAATATCGGCAATCTATTAGCAATAGTTGAATATTTGTAGGGGAAGGGACTTCGAGCACTGCTAGGTTCAGAAGGAGAGATTGGGTACCGACACTCATGGGACAGTTCTAAAATATGTGCTTCAAATCCTCCTCTTGTCGGCATTCGCACATTGGAGAATCCAGGACACGGATTTAATAAGGTGAGAGCGGATGGAGCACGCATGCGCTATAAAAATAGGACTAACTTACTAGGAAAACGAGCCCCCGACCACTGAACCACTAGACTAATAAGCACGCCAAAGCGCTGGCATTGAATGTTCAAAGGATATCTCTTAAAACATTTTAAATAAACGTTAATAAATTAAAGTCGTTTAAAATTAATAAAACACGATGTACTCCGGACAAACGAACTTCAGACAGTAAAATCTTATTATTACAATATACAATACAAAATACAAAGAGACTTAGAACAGGAGTGCAACAACAAGTTTAATGCAACAAGAGAGAAAATATAATACATATTATATATTTCTTAATGTTACTGAAGATCGATGTATGATTTTTAAATTTTTTAATTCTTCAATTCTTCAATTCAATCAGAAAATTTACTGGTACCGACTTATCAAAATTGTTTCATTTAATGCCTACATAATAAAATGTATATTTCTTGAATGTATGGATATTTCAAGGTTTCATACATGTAGGTACACATCGCTATAGATGACTAGCGCTGATAATAAAATTGTCGTTGAAAAAATAAATAAGAATTGGAGGCGGAGCGAGCTGTCATTCACCATCTATTGCATTTTGCCCGATCACAACTGATGCATACAGACCTCAACCATCGAGAAGAAACACGCATGAAAATTTTATTATATTCATTTATTCACAGAAAAGTTTATTTCGTGAAATTGACATTATAGGGGAGCGGAGGGTATTCCCGTACAGCGGCTAATTCCGTACACATGGTTTTAGCCAAACGCGCAACAGCAAAAAACATCTGCCCTTATTTAGGGATAGCCTTTCCCATTCCCAATGCTTCAGACAGCAACACGCTAGCGAAGGGAAAAACTTCATTTCAAAATGAAGACTACAACACACACACGTTCACCAGTTTGAAGACTACAAAGTGTACACTACAATTATACTAAAAACTACTTGAAGTGAAGTAATTGTAGTACTACGAAATGAAGTGAAGTAAGTGAAGTGAAGTAATTGAAGTGAAGTAAATGTTCATTATATTCATTAATGATGTAATCCCCATGCTTTTGTTATCCGGTGTGAGGTGTTTGCTATTTGCAGATGATATGAAACTCTATCGAGTAATAAATACGGAACACGACTGCAAACTTCTGCAGAATGCACTGGATATTTTACAGAAATGGTGTGAAGAAAATAAACTTTCTTTAAACATCTCCAAATGTCAAATGCTGAGATTCTGCCGTACCCGGACAATAGTAAACTATGACTACAAAATTAATGGTATAACTTTGAGTGTCGTTGATGAAATTAGAGATCTGGGCGTAATTGTAGACAATAAGTTTTCTCTTGTGTCACATATCAATTGCACAGTTGATAGAGGCTTAAGAACCCTAGGTTTCGTACTCAGATTAAGTAAAGATTTCAAAAATATTGGAACTTTTAAACTATTATTTAAGAGTCTGGTTAGACCAGTATTAGAAACAAATTCAGTTGTATGGAGCCCTCAATATGCTGTTCATGTGTCACATTTAGAGAGAACACAAAATAAATTTCTCCGTTTTATCAATTATAAACTTAATTTACCATCAACACATATTGATTATAACTTTTTAAGATCATTTTGCTCTCTTGATAAATTGGAAATAAGAAGAATTGTAGCTGATCTCGTCTTTTTTCACAAAATAATTAACGGGAACATCGACTGTCCACAACTGTTGGAACGAATCTGTTTGCGAGTTCCATCCCGAGTAACCAGAAATTACGCAGGGTTTGCCTTGGAAGCTGCGACAACTAATTACTTTTTTAATTCACCACTTCAAAGGCTTCCCAGACTTGTTAACAGATTTGAACAGTTAGACGTTTTTTCCACAAATTTAAATAAATTCAAACATACAATTCGCAATATTCTTAATCAACAATGAACTTTCCTCTATGTCTAAAAATAATCCTCAAATATATGTAATTATCACTCTTTTCTTGTATTCTTATAATATAAAAAAAAAATCTTAATTTATATTTCTGTAATTATCGCTAATCCTATAAAAAATATGATGTATTTATAGATTTATGAAATTATGGATTCTGTGTTTAAGTTTAGTTGTAGAGCTCTTTTTATATTTCTGTTATTATGTCATTTTATATTTCTTTATATGACTTTTTTTATTTTCTTTTTATATTTCTCATTACCGACATGTATTACCCAATGCTTATGTAAATGCTCTGATGGGCGTATATATACTGAAATAAAAAAAATAAAAAATGAAGTGAAGTAATTGTAAAAATAATGAAGTGAAGTAATGAAATGAAGTAATAGTGAAGTAAATTTTTAAATGAAGTGAAGTGAAAAAAAAAAGGTCGCCAGCCAGATTTCTTCGTTCGATTTCAAAAAATTTTCAAACCATGGGGGGGGGGTTGTTACAGTTTCCAGAGATTTCTCCGTTTAGCTACATCAACTAGCCAAAAATTTTTTCAAACCATGGGGGGGGGTTGTTACAGATTCCAGAGATTTCTTCGTTTACCTATATCAACTTCCCAAAAACTTCTTAGCTCATACTTTCGATAACTTTGAAGTGTATGTACTTTGTAGTGTTCGCTTTGAAATGAAGTGTACTACATATTTGAAGTTTATACTTTCAATAACTTTGATGTTTGTAGTTTGTAGTGTGCACTACACATCAAAATGTGCGAAGTGTGCACTTCAATGTAGTGTAGTACTACATTGTAGTAGTGAGTACAGAGCGGACCCATCACTACAACACGCGCCATTCGGCCGGTGATCGTTAACTAGAGAGCGCGTTGGTTTTTAAGCTGTAAGTACATATACCACAGTTAAAAATGTCCTTAGGTTTTCACGGCCGTTCAGAATCTTCTGTTTATAGTTTTCTGGGATATTCTGCCGTGTATGTGTGACCTCTCTGGCCAACGTTTCGGATCCCTTTGCAGGGTCCATCAGTCCTATGGACCCTGCAATGGGATCCGAAACGTTGGCCAGAGAGGTCACATATACACGGCAGAATATCCCAGAAAACTATACACAGAAAATACTACAGTTACTTTGTAAAATAATATTGATTTTGGCGATCTTTGATAGCTTAACATTAGACCTAATGTTCCTTTGCATTCAAAATTCCAATTTTTATACAATTTTTTGTCAAAAATATTTCGGTTTCCGGGTTTCGGGTAACGTCGTACATTTTTATGGTATTAGACGCCACACGTTTTGATGACTTTTTGTGTTGTTTATTTAGAATAGAACATTTTTTTATTATACATAGGCATCATAATACAACAATTACAACATAATACAACACACACATGTTATTATTACTATGCATAAGTAATGAAAGAAGATCAAAAATCAGGACAGTAATAGAAGAGAATAAAATGCAGCAAGATCAAAAAAATCCACACCTTCCATTCCCACAAAGTTCAGCACCTCCATCACTTGCAGAACACAAAGACGAGGCAACAGAAGCGAGTCTAATACAGAACAGCCAAAAACAATCCACACTATTCATTCCCACAATTTTTTCCAGCTCCAGCATTGCTTACGGAACAATACAAAACAAAATCTGGAAAAGAAAGGGAAGAGGACAAAGATCAAAACAATTCAAAATTCTTGACATCTACCCCTATGAAGATATATTAGAGGCTACAGTTATGAAAAAGACATTGAAGAACATCACACAAGAGAAAATAAATTAAAGAAAGAAGCAAAGAAAGTCACACCAAAAGACACAAAGAAAGACAATGAAAAAATCAAAAAGGAGCCAAAAAGAAGCTATAAATGAAGAATCTTATAAACGAAATATTTTTAACTCTTCCAAAACGGATTTTGATGATTATACTACAGCAGTGGTTCTTCATGATGACGACAATAATGATGGAGCGTACTATGATGAAGGACTACTGGGCGTAGCTAATGAGGTACAGTAGCCGGCAAACATCTTGAAATTTCTCTGCGTAGTGGGGAGAAGTTTGTGCATGTACCATTCCACCAACGAGACCCAAAATTTGTCTTCTGCGCATCCCCCCACTACGCCAAAAATTTCCAAGAAGTTTGCCGGCAACTGTATGCACTATTTGTGGAGAATTTGGCAACAATAATAAACTCCGGTATCGTTGCATAACCTGTGCTCAATAGGTGCATGCACTATGCGGGGACAAAGAGGTCGCACATGGCTACATCTATAATTTTTGTAAACATAAATTAGTGTACGTAATTAGCCTACCCCTGTACCCGAATACTTCGGGTAATACCGTACATTACACTTTTTTATACATTTTTAATAAAAGGTGCCTATTTATTAAAAAAATTTTTTTTGAAGACGCTATCATAAAACCAATTAAAATGGCTATGGAACTGTATCTCATTGAACGTATAATATAATGCTTTATAGTTATCACATAATTTCAACTTAAAGTTAGGTGTACGGGACTACCCTCCTCTCCCCTACAGGAATATCAAATATGGTTGAATCTTTAGATTCGGAAAAAAGAATAAATATGCATTCTCTTCAAAAGTATTACTAAATAATTTAATGTGATGGCATTTACTTAGTTGAAATCAATGTTAACAATAAATTATGAATAGAACACCATTTTTGTTTTTTCCGCTAGTTTATTTTAGAGTACCACCCAACATGTTTCGGAAACCTCCGCATCTCATCTCACCAGAGGAAGAAAACGGAGGTTTCCGAAACATACTTATAAACTAGCGGAATACTGTAATGTAATACTTTATAAACTAGCGGAATACTGTAATGTAATACTTTATAAACTAGCGGAATACTGTAATGTAATACTTTATAAACTAGCGGAATACTGTAATGTAATACTTTATAAACTAGCGGAATACTGTAGTGTAATACTTTATAAACTAGCGGAATACTGTAATGTAATACTTTATAAACTAGCGGAAAAAAATAGTGTTATATTTATATGATTACAAGATTGATGGAAAAGTTTTGAGTGTGGTAGATGAAATAAAAGATCTAGGCGTAATTATTGACAAAGAGTTTTCTTTAGTCCCCCATATCAACTCCTCAGTTGATAGAGGATTAAGAACTTTAGTTTTTTTACTTAGATAAAACAAAGTCTTCAAAAATTGAAACTTTCATATTATTATTTAAGACCCTGATTAGACCAAAATTAATTGGTTTGTATTTCTTGGGCAATCATCTAATATTAATTTAAAGTATTCATACATTTAACATGCACCTTACCTTATTGTTTGTAAAAGCCCTGAAGGACGTTAATAAATAAATAAAAAAAGCGAGCGAGCCTTACAGTAGTCGCACGTGATGTGTAACATTTCACATCTCACAATTAAAAATATCAATTGAGCATTTGTTTAAATGCAAGCAAAGCATTTAAATAAAATTTTAAAAAGCTAATACCTATGTACCTATTTATTAATTAGTAAATACAGGTAAAGAAAATGTATGTGCATTTATTTATTATTGAATTTTACCGCACTAGGTAGGTACCGTATATCTACATACGCATTTTGTTTAGAAAGTGTTTGGTCAATTATATGTTTTTATTTATTTTCATAGATGGCGGTAGTGTACCGCCATACATATTGCACGAAAACTTTGAATAAATATTTAAAAATGATCACATAAATTACATAAAATTTTAGAATGTAAATAATTAAGGGTAATTATTGTTTACATTAATGTAAAAAAATTAAGTATTTATTGGATAGTTTCGAAGATATAAGCCAAAATATATCAAAGTTACAAAACCCACAGTTTGACACTAACCTCGCAACATATATAAAAAATCAGAAGCATTAAGGTGGTAGTGTTGCTGCGATGGCTCCTGGTGGACATGTATATGTTTATAAACGAGCCCTTGCCCGGAATAACGTTGTATCCAACAATACTCACATTCCGAGAAAAATTGAAAAAACGAAACCAGTTACAATTTATTACATTTTATATTTTAAATATAACAAATATATAATTCTTAACTAATCTCAATATAAAATAGGGGGAAAAGTCAATTTAATTTGTATCTATTGTAAAAAAAACATGCTGAATCAGTGGAAAAACGTTGCATATGAAATTTTCACAAACAACTTATTCCGCAAAATGGATTTTTTTATTCTGCTTTACTTGATAATGCCTTTTAAAAGCAGCATGTGCTCAAGTAACATGAATTCACAAATGTCATCGAGGTCCTTGAGCTTAACAGTCTTATTGGCAGTAGATTGGAATACATTGAAATTAGTTCCAGGCTCCCTAACTGCATGATTTTCTTCCAAACGGTAGCCAATCTTGCCCTCCTTCCACAAATAGTTGGTAGAAAGCTATAGGAGGTCCATGATTCTAATTCTTTGTGGAAGGTTTGAGCTCTGATTGTGATGAGATCATTAGTAGGTAAAGAGCTTTTACGGAACGATAAGTCTCTCGTACATACTATTACATATCTCCGTCTGTTTGCTGAATACGGCGTCAGACATTCAATTTCTTAATACACAAGACGAGATGATTACTTTTACCATTGTAATTCAGTAACCTGAATACTGAGTAAATATTAATCTTGATATTAAAATGGAGAAAACATCCCGGATTTAAACATTTTTGGCACAAACTCGACCCTGCGAAAAAGAATGAGGAATTAAATAAACTTTTTGTATCGGTGTTATATTAAGTTACGATATAAAGAGCACTATAAAGCCAGCATTATTATCAAAAAGCATTTCAAATATCAATATGGATAAATCAATTGAGTAAAATCGGTTAACGTTCGACAAAATAATATTGTCACATATGAAATCACAATATCAATCAGAACTGCCAAATCGTATACAACGTTATTCCACAAACATGTTCTGGCGGGTCAATTGCAGGTTTGATAATATTTTTTCTGGATAAAAACTCCTTTCCTGCATCCTTCAACTTATTGGCTTTGATATCTTTCCAATTTAAAACATTAGATGTTCGTTTTCTCCCTTTATTCATGTGAATTAAACCACGCTCCACGATATTGACGCTCGGCGACGCCATTTTGAAAAACACTATACAACGTTATTCCACAAACCAATAACTTTAAAATGCAGCCAGAAGCCTAAATATTTTTTTCTTGACATATTATTTACCTTAATCGATGCATAATAACATACCTAACATAACTCCATCAATAACTCAAAATTGACATTTGTGTTGGATACAACGTTATTCCGGGCAAGGGCTCAAACGGTGATTTTCTGTCCATAGCGCGTGCTCCCCGCGCGTTCATTGGTTAAATGAATTATTTCCTATTACGCATTTCCGTCCTTTTTCACGAAATCACTGCCACATATTGCAAGAAAGCGAGAGGAAAGACGTTACACGTCAAAAATAAAAAAATAAAAACAAATAATTGATTATTAATACAAGCAGGTAAGCAAATCGCTCTCGCCGGTCGCTTTCTGCTGGGCCCTGCGAGAGCCTACGTCAGCCGCTTCGCGACCAAATAAAATAAAATAAATTTGATTTTCCATTTTTCAATACGGAAAATAAAATTTACAAAATATCAAGAAAAAGGAAGTGGTCTACAACAGCACAACCCTATTTAAGGCTGATCTTATGAACGAAAGACGAAATATATACAGCATGCTTGTATATTTTACATGCAAAGAATAATTTATTATATTTTCAAAAACCCGCCCCGTCTATTAATCGTATAAAACATAAAACTTATGAAAAATCGAACATCCATGCTGTTAAAAAGTTAACACGACTCGATAAAACTGGTCTCTCGTCGAATCGCATTCTGCCTATCAGACTTGCATTCCGACATCTCATCTTTCATCTTGAGTCATTCATTTTCACAAAGCTCCCCCATCATATCGCCGGGTTGTGATATTGAATCTTCCATTTATGTATAAATACGGAGAACATGGCACGTAAAATGACATTAAGTTCAATATAAAGAATACGAATACGAATCGAAACGTGCTTACGTCAAACATGCGTCAAACGTCAAAAAGCGGTTTTGCCAGCACAAAATATACATTTCCGCGTCACAGTTGGCTGTTTTCTACGACAATAAAAACACGGATTTTTAAAATATTCCACGAAAATCTTTAAAAAGCTGACCCATGAAAACCAAGTTTTTATTATACTCCCTTTCTCATTTACTTAGTGGAAACTGGTTTGGCGCTTAACCTACGCGTTGCGCTTTGGTCGGGCGACGCTACGAAACGGAGTACTAAAAAATTTCCAAAATTCCAAAATTATACTATAATCAGGTTCCGTGTCTACTAGATGCGTCGGAATCTCCATACAACTTACTGAGTTGTATGAAAAAAACATTAAAAATTTGAAAAATCCAAAATTATACTATAATTATTAATTTTTTTAACGAAAATTTGATAGATCTTCTCGATCGTTGCCACGAGTCTGCTTGCATAGTTTCAGCTCGATTGGATCACGGGAAAAGGGTTAAAAATCGATCCAAAGTTTTTGCGTCAAGCAGACGCTAAGAGTTAAGGCGATCGTCTAGCAGAATGAGCAAATTTCACCATTTTTTCTCATATCTTCTCTTGCGTTTTTCATCACATTTTTGTACGAAAATATCTCATTTTAAAATTTATTCATCAGGTTACATATATTTTAAATACAAATATCTTGTTACAGTGTCACAAACTAAATTAAATAATTGATTAATAAATTACCAAACCTTCGATGTTTTAAAAATTAAGAAAATTGCTCCGCTTTGTGGGCCTTTTGTGACTGAATGGCCTATTGAGATGGATTTTTTATTCAATAATATTAAAAAGTAAACAATTATAGTAAAATCTGTTAGTTTGTTTACTTGCAATTTATGTTTTTAAAAATAGTGTTTTTTAAAAATATTTTATTTTTTCCAACTCTTTTTACATGGTTGACAACTTTTTTACTTCAATATTCAAAAGAAAAGATACTATAATTTTATAATAAAAACAAAAAAAAATTCAAAATCTTTGGCGATATTCCTGATTTTAGATATTTAATGAAGACGCAACGTATTTATGACACAATACGCAGTGCCTTATTAAATAGCTAAAATCAGAAATCGAGAATAATTTTTTGATTTTTTTTGTATTAATTTTAAAATAATAATGTCTATTTCTTTTATATATTAAAGAAAAAAGTTATAAACTATCTAAAAAGGGTTGAAATAAATACACAAAAAATAAAAATAATTTTAAAAACATGGTTTTTTAAAACATAAATTGCATGTAAACGTATTAACAGATTTTGCAATAATTTTAATAAATTTAAGATAAACATTTATTTTGTAATATTATTGAATAAAAAAGACATCTCAACAGGCCATTTAGTCATAAAAAGCCCTCAAAGTGGAGCAATTTTCTTCATTTTTAAAACATTGTAGGTTTGATAATTTATTAATCAATTATATAATTTAGTTTTTGACATTTTAACTATTCTATTTTAGATATTCGTATTCAAAAAATATGTAACCTGATGAAAAAATTTTAAAATGAGATATTTCCATACAAAAATGTAATAAAAAACGCAAGAAAAGATATGAGAAAAAATTGTGAAATTTGCTCATTTTGCTAGACGATCGCCTTAAAAGAAAGGAAGTAAAAACAACGATTAATTTCCGATAGTTTAATATAATTTTAATGTTTTTTAATATCAGTTTGTTCGTATTCCTATATTTTTTAATCTTTTTAATGTACTAAAAAATGTTTTTTTAACTGGCAACAGAAATTATCCACTAACAACGTAAATGTATATATATACATATATATTTACTAAGAAATAAGCACTAAGATATCGATCACCTCTTGGCTACTATTAATTTTTCGATTAATTAAAACAAAATACATAGTCTAAAATAATTCCTCACAGTTCCACAGGATGTGCCATCGTATCATGGTCCCACTCCTGGTGGGTTTTGGCTTATTCAAGAATTTTAATATTTTAATACATTGTTCCCTCTTTCCTTCCCTTAGATTTTCCCTCCCAAGCTCCTCTGCTCTATTGGTTTCGCAATTCATTAATATTCTATTACAAAAAAATGTATATTGTTTAATTAATCTACTTTTCTTAATGTAAATTCATCTACTTTTATTTTTTAGCTTCATCGGGGGCATTTTATAAGTCCACAAGGCATAATTCACTTGTGGCGTCATGATCAATCTTATCGCCAGTACAATAATAAGCCACCTTCTAATTTTTTTAATTTAAGAATAAAGAAACAATGTAATCGTAAAATGAGAAACAATTAAACTTGTCTCGCATAATATAAACCTCCATTAAAAATTTGATAAATCGTTCTTACAATATAATATTTCTCTATGAAATAGTGATTTTTTTCGTTTAATGTAATATTTATTGTTAAATATCATACAAACTATTATTGAGTGGAGCCTTTCTTAGAAGCCTCCAATCTTCTCAGTATCTAGCTATTTACCTCCCAGTGTTGCAAGCCATTCAGCATTTGTGATCTAAAAAAAATAAATGCCAAAATTTGGCTAGTACGCGTAGTGGAGTCTGCTGAATCAGGAATTAATAGAGTTGTACATACTCACAGCACGTGGGGAGCGGTAGGGGGCCGCCATTTTAAAAATAACAATACCTTTTGATTATTGACAATAAAACAATGTTTTTTTATAGCATAATAATAAATTATAATATAATGTAACCATTAGTTTGTTCACTCTGGCAGGACGACCCTCTTCGTCTACTGACAGAGATGTGAGGGTTTGATATCAGGCCAGATTTATTTCTGATTTGATTCTCAGATCAGATTCTGAGTGCCAGGAAACTAGATTTAGATTTATTTGCACGGCATTATATGATGCTTTATAGAGTTTGAAAAATGGATGATTATTAATGTTAGACGAATCTACTTTTTTTTTAAAATTATATCTAACCCCGTGCATAAATGAATTATTAGTACTATTAGATACTACATTTTTTCAAATCACGTGTAATGACGAAGACAATTCCCGCGATTATAGCATCCCTAAAGTTTGCATTGTAAACGTTAGGGATGCGATAATGATGATGATATGATAATATTGTTACGTGTTGTGGCTCGCTTGAAATGAAGTGACTAAACTCGTAAAATAAATCTTTTATTCTCCCTTCAACATTTTATCAAACATCTTTATATTCGCTCGCAACGCAATTATGCCTATTTTTTTTTATTCAAACACAAAAGAACCGCTTCTGTTTCGCTACTCGGGTAAGAACCAAATCATGTTAGTTCGTTATTTCAACGACTGGGCATACCGGTCCGCCGTTCTGCGCATGCGCCACTTTTCTGTGGCATATGCCTGCGTTTGCCTTCGGCTGTCAAATGTCAACGAACAGCTCGTTACAATATTATGGCGATTTGTCTAGTAGTGATAAATCGCTTGATAAATTTTTTGAAAATACGGCCGCGAAAATCGTGTTTAGTTCTTTAGTGATGTGCATTTCTATTTGATATTGTAAAGTAATTTATTTCTCATTTATGCACTCAATTTTACATTATGGAATTATTGAGTGGGGGGGATCTTATAAAACTTCTCTAAATCCTCTCACATAAAAGTATCATCAAAATTATTAAAAAATAGCCTTGTATTCTAGAATTTTGTGTAAACTCACTGTTGAAAAAAAAATTAAAAAGTATCTAAATATAATCCAAGCGTTTAAAGACAACAAAAAAAATCTAGATATACTTATCTATAATATAACATCTCAAAATATAATACTAGTGCAGCGCAAAATACCCATTCTTTTGTAGGAATAAAACATTTTAATCAAGAACCGATAAAATAATTTTAAAAATCTTAAATCACTCATAAGTGAATTAAAAATGTACTAAACAAACTCTTAATTAATTTCCAATTATATATTTCTGGAAAAATGAACATCAAGCTGCAAAAACGAAAGAATTTTGACAGTTCAAAATATTGTAACGAGAATGGTAGAATTAGAAAGAATTACGTACTATCAAAATCTCTCGTTACATTATTGTAAACTCTACAAGCTTCGAGAAAGCGATATTATCTATATAAATGGATCGACAAACTACTCCGCAACAGTCGATGTTTGACGTTTAAAGAGTGCGACATTACCAGCGATAAAATTCGCAACGTAACAGTGTGCGTTTAGGCGAGTAACAGATATTCGGCGCGAATACAGTCAGTTTAAAACTTTAGTAAAGATGATTTGTGTATGAGTAACAGGATGTTTACAAATAAATATTTTTAAATAATAATTAGGTAACTATTTATGAGACAACATGCAAACATACAAAACAACAAAGTACATTCCTGCTTTTATAATGAGTGTAAAATACGATAGTTATGGAGATATGCAAAATCAAAATTTGCATTTTTTTTACAATATTTCTGGCTTATTTTTTACAAAAAGTTGAACTATCATTACGGAAGGGGCGTGAAGTGAGAACAAGAAGCATGACTTTTATTGAAACATATATTGGAAAAAAAATCGAAATAAAATATTTATCTGGCAAAATCTTATTCAGACATTTTTTTTATTTCTAGTATTTCTAAGTTAATTAATCTAAGGCCTCTATTATTTACGTGTTATTTTTCGAATTGGCAAATCATCTTTTGGAAACGAAAAACGAAAAAAGGAAAACGCTATTGAAATTCTAAATAATAGGGGCCTTAGATTAGACAACTTAAAAATACTAGAAATAAACCAAACTAGAAATTAACAACCACATCAATTTTCATATTCCCATTATTCCCCATTTCGGCATCCACTTCTCAATTACCCCCACCATAGCTGTAGCCACGCCCCCGTTCAAAAATTGATTCGTTTGCTAGAATAGATAATGGATAGTTAGTTTACGTCCATTCTGATGAAGATACGGTGGTATCGAAAACGTTGGACGTACAGTTAATAGTTAAGTGGTTAATACAAAGTTGTTTAATTAAAATTAATAACTAACTTATCATCACGCCGTTTCCCCGTGGGGGTAGGCAGAGAGGATAGAGCGCCATACTCTTCTGTCCTGACATACAACTTTCGCTTCGTCTACATTCATACATCTTCGTATGCAAACTCGACCGTTGTTCAGGCTTCTAACAGGACCATCTTCCAGTATCTGGTCAATCTGGTCATGTCACGTCTTCCGTGGTCGCCCTTTCTTTCTAGCGCCATCAACACTTGCATCATATATCTTTGTTACCATTCTTTCCTCATTCATTCGCTCAACATGCCCAAACAACCTGAGCGATTCTTTTTTTATTCTATGTATTATGCTACGATCAGCTTTACATTCATTCCTAATATCTTCATTCTTTACTCTATCATGCATGGATTTGCGACACATAGACAAAATAAAGTGAATAAAATCTATTTACAAAATCCTTCCCATGAATTTACAGAATTTTTTTAATATTATTCGTTTTTTGTTATTTTTCGTTTGTTTATTTTATTAGGTCCTTACATATGAAATTGGCGTTTTGCCGTACTGGCAAATTTGATCTCAAATATCTTCTCTTTGGTTAGGAATTCCAAATCCAAATTTATACAGCTATTTACTCATGTATTTGTGTTTTGAAAATTATAATTCATTTGTTTTTTCCTCAATTGTTTTTTTCTTTGCGTCACTCAGTTTACAAAATTAAAAACTTGAAATATCGCGTTATTTACGAGTACGAGTTCCACCGTGGCACCAGTGCTGCAGAAACGGCTCGAAGGATTAATGATGTGTATGGCGACGGTGCCGCAAAAGAAAACACAGTGCGTTTTTGGTTCCAACGTTTTCGTTCTGGAAATTTCGACCTGCAGAACAAGCCCCGTGGACGGCCGGAGACCAAAGTTGATAATGAAGAATTGAAGGCTATTGTGGAAGCGGATCCATCGCAAACCACATCCGAGTTAGCTGCAGGCTGCGGTGTTAGTGATAAAACTGTTTTAATCCACTTGAAGCAAATTGGTAAGGTGAAAAAGCTTGAAAGATGGGTACCTCACGAATTGAGTGAAGCAAATCAACAAACGCGCGTTGACTGCTGCGTTGCATTACTCAACCGGCACAATAATGACGGGATTTTAAATCGAATCATTACCTGTGATGAAAAGTGGATCCTGTACGATAATCGGAAGCGCTCATCGCAATGGCTGAACCCTGCCGAACCAGCCAAACCATGCCCCAAGCGAAAATTGACTCCAAAACAGTTACTTGTGAACGTTTGGTGGACTAGTGCTGGTGTCGTTCACTACAGCTTTCTTAAATCTGGCCAGACGATTACGGCAGATGTCTATTGTCAGCAACTGCAAACCATGATGGAATAGCTAGCTGCTAAACAACCGAGGCTGGTTTATCGCTCTAGGCCACTGCTGCTTCATGATAACGCTAGACCACACACTGCACAACAGACGGCTACCAAATTAGAGGAGCTTCAATTGGAATGTCTAAGACATCCACCGTACTCTCCGGACCTTGCCCCAACAGATTACCATTTTTTTCGAAATTTGGATAACTTCTTGCAAAGGAAAAAATTCAACTCCGATGGGGCAGTCCAAACCGCCTTCAAAGATTTTATTGATTCCCGTCCGAATGGATTTTTTAGTAAAGGGATCGATGAACTACCTATGAGATGGCAAAAGTGCATAGATAGCAATGGTACATACTTTGATTAAATAAATATATTATAATAAAAAAAAAATCGGCTTTATGTTCCTCCCATACTAAACGCCAATTTCATATGTAAGGACCTAATATAACTGGCCAAAGGCACGGTCTACTTGTGTTAATATTAATATGATTATCTATCAATGGCTGTGAGTAAACGACAAAGATTGGAAAAAGCTGAAAAAGAAGCAAAAAATTAATCGAATAGTTGAGAATGAAGTATAAGAAGAAGAAGAATAATAATGTAAAGTACGAATCAAGTTGTAGGAGGGAGTACTGTTATCATTAATAAATAAATAAAATAAAATATTTATTTAATAATTTTGACAGTAAATTTTTAATCATTAAATAAGTTGCAGAACACCCTATACTTTTACAATTTAAACTGACGTGCTCTCATATCGACATCTGATAACACACAAAACAAAGTGTGTAAGTACATTGAATTCTCTGACGGGAGCTCATATATAAACAATTATGATTAAAGAACCGAATAGACTGTACCTACCGACAAGCGAGATTTTTTAGTGCGAACCTAAGGGATTTATGTAACATGCATCGGTGTACGGGATACAAGTTATTAAGAAGTGATAAAGGTGCAGCAAACATTAAGTGACCGTAAGTTTAAGAATAGCGCTCTAGTTCTGTTTAACAAAGTGTCCAAAAATACTAATATCTGAATTACACCATGCATTCTCTTTGAACTTTAACTTTAGAAATATAACCATATTGCAAGAAAGCTTAAAAAGTGCTTCCGGATTATATTTTTGTTTGTGATACCACAAAGTATTTTATGACTTTTTAAACAAATGTTTGAAAAGTGATTGGACCTGATTGAAAGCACGTTTACACCTTTACACTAAATTGATATACCAGACAGCAAAATCATAAAAATCTTGTACTTTAATAATAAATAAAAACCATCCCATTCTTAAGAATTATCGTTGGCTGGGGATGATGTCTGACCTGGTAAGTTGTTCCTTCCACCTTCCACCCCAAAGTGCTAGCTGATGGATGAAAATCCATGCCCAATAAATTCGTACCGTTCCCAAAGATGGTTGAACAAGGAGCGATCTATGTTCCAGGGATCCGATTGTGCTATTTAAGTTATTAGCCATATCCCGTCAAAATGACGGACTTTTTGAGTTTGAATTTCAGCTTTATATTAATTAGTTATCATTGTGCGGAATTAATCTTAAATGAAAGCAAACTATTTTTTATATTAAAGCGCATTGCAATATAAATAAACTCACCGATTCTCTTAATCCAAATGTCCTACGATCTCAAATTGTTGAAATTCTACTTAATTTTCTTTAGTTTTTCTCAAAATGCCATCTTAAATTTAATTTTCACCACGAATAAAATTATTGCGAAATCGTAGTATGTGTTAGGTGGTGTTAGCGAGCAAATGGCGCCATCTGGTAACATTAGTTTCGTTAGAATCATAAAATGAAAACTGCGCCACCTAGCATTAGTGACGAAAATTGTTACGTTGATGACGGACATTGTTACGTACAGAATTAAGTATTTTGATGATGGTTGGAAGAATAACGGGCAATACACGTACACTTATCGATGGAGAATTGTTTTCATCGGCTTGATCAGTAATTAGGGCGTACGATGAATATTTGCCAAGAATCGTTAAATTTATGTGAAATAACAGTTTTGCACGAATGCAGATGCCAATGCGTTGCAGATCTCATTACTTTCTTATAAAAGTAAAAATATATGCAACAACTTTTAGCAACTTCTGAAGTCGATAATCATAGCGACCTAAATTCCTAATAGACATGTAGTAAGCATATAAAAATTGTCCAAGTCGAACTAGAAAATATATTTTACTATAAACAAGTTAACATAATTCCCAAAGTATTCCGCAAAAACATTTTTTATATATTGATCAAGTCAGTATATGTACATCTGCTATATGAAAAATAACCGGCTCACACGCAATCACATTATTGTCGAAAAATAACCCAAAGAAATTTACCCATTTGGTAAAAGTTTATCTATAAAAATTACGCAAATATACAAAATATTGAAATTATGAGTTTGTCTCCTCAAAAACATCAACCTAAATTTGCTTGATTAATAAGACATATAAGGCTTAAATAACTTGTGATTTCTGCAATTCCATTGATTTGTGTTATAGCATAACCACTGTAAGAATGCGGCTCACATTTCGGTCACGCGCAACGTCCCAAAGTCGATTTGTTAAACTTAGGGCGGCAACTGAAACTAATTGGCTGTATATTGGATTAGGCTACGCCCTTTCTCTAAATGCGTTGTTTTCAGATTACTCCAATGCATTCTAAGAGTGGTCATACTATGCTATATATACCCACAATGCCTGGATCATAATGATCATCAGTCTGAACACCTGTGATGACTAAAAAAAATCTACATTTATCTTCTTTAATTTTATATGCGTATGTAATGTAAAAAAATGTAAAATCAAAATGTTAGTTGCATTTATAAGACTTGACATTCTGTATTTGGGAAAATTATCCAAGTTTTTGCTAAAATCTACTCAATGCTATGATAAATAAAAGTGGATCGGAATATCGTCGATTTTGTATGAAATTTGCATCGAAGAAATGTGCACAGAAGGTGAAGAGCTATGTATTATTCCTGGCATGAGTCATCTTCATCGGCAGTCTTAACGACAAAAACTATTCAATATCAGGTTTAAGTTAATGTTTTTACCTCTCGGACGCCAATTCTTTTGTCCGTATATATTGCTAGCATGTTTTTTTTTCACTTTGCCAATTACTTCTACAGAGACAGATTTTTTTTTATATTACTAGTTTTTAATGCAGAAATCGCCAAATTGTTTGAATTGTATTTTATTATATTGGGAGTGCATTAACAGACTGAATAATTTGTTTAATTTTTTTTAAATACGAGTTTTTAATTAACGAAAAAGATTTCTGTAAAATTGCTTTTTGTAAATTTTGTTGTTTTTCCATTATAATCGTAGGTATTCTTTGGCATTTCTGACAGTTTATTCTGAGCTATATAGTAAAAAGTTATTCTCTTTACAGTCGAACGATGGTTTCCATAGTTTTTTTTTTACGCTTCAACAGGCCAGGAGGCCCAATTACAGAAGTGAAATACATCACAAAACACCCAGGCTTTAGTATATTATATCACATAGATTAAAATTGTGAGCTCACCGGAAATCGAACCCGGAACCCTCGGTGTGGAAAGACAGTGTCATACCCACTGCGCTACGAGGGCCATTCTTATTATTATACACGTTATTGTCTAATTCGTGGATCAGTTTTTCTTTACAGGATGATAGTACCATTTTCATTTTTAATATGAAATTTCTTTGGAAAATAATTTTGGTAGGGCTGAAAGTGAAATTAATAATATCTGGATACTGAAATAACAGTTCTGTTTTCTTTTAATTTTTATATTTTCATCTCTTTGGTATCTAATGTCCCCTTCATTTTGATAATTCATTATTCAATTATAGCATATTTAAGATGTCATTTGGACACGGTATGGTAAGGGTGAAAAATCCGAGTTTAAGTTCATACACAAAAGTTATTTGTATCAATTTAATAACCTAATTTTGACCATACATTTACAATACATATCACATAATATTTTAATTTTTCTTTCATTAAATTGAAGTCATTCGGAATAAAGGGTTTTGAGGGTTATTAAAACCAAAATATGAGAAAGTTAGTAACAAGTGTGATTAAAATTATAAAAAAAATACTCTTTCACGTTGTATTCGTAATAAAAAATAATAAGAAATCGTAGTCTTAATAAACTTGTTGTATGTAGGTAGTAACTTGCGCAGGAGTGCTCTATTAAGATTTGTAGAAAATGACATAGCTATTGTAAAAATGATGCTAGCTAATCACTGTAAGTAAATAAATAATTGACGTTTCTGTCCGTTTCGTTCCAAATGGCGGATGACCTTGACTCATCCTCACAACAGACTAAAATACTGGGCGAGTGACATAACATTCCGCTTTAGACTCGAGACCAAAATAGTGCAAATTTTAATATATATTTATAATTTTAGTTTCAATTATCTTTACTACATGCATGTGTCATGATTTAACATATACTCCGACAAATATTATTTTCTTGATTTGTCGTAAGGTCATTGATTTAGACATTTACCTGGGTATAAGAGCAGTTTGGATCCAACAAGGGCAACAGGTCGACGCTTCCAATTGGGGAACACTAGCCCTTTCAGGACCTGGAGAGGCGCAGCCCTGGGGGCGGCAGGGAGACCCGGAGGCGAGGGCGCGGGCCCCCCGTGGATTCTTATCAGGAATCGGAGGTCCGGATCTATTCCCATCCTGGACCTTCGCGAAATTTCGTGAAAACCGAGCGCTATCAAAAATTCATCCTGCAATTTTAGAGGACACCGATCCGCCGGAAGTCTTTCGGAGACTCCGCTTCCGTATTGGATCCATATGGTCAAGCTGGATGGAAGCGATAATTTCTTCGCGACAGACTTAACATCGCAATCTCGATTCAAGTAAAGCAGCTGACTCTTCATATCGGCGAACGGGTCGGGCCCCGCGTATACCCTGACCCAGCCAGACTGCTGCGGCTCCGCGATCTTCTCCTTAAAGTCTTCATCCCGAGAATTCGACTTCAGGCCTCTCGTCGAAGCCAATCTCTTGAAGGACTTCTTCCTGACGGGCGAGTCGGCGCTCGCTTCGAACGTCCGCTCGTCCTTCATCGCGGTGCCGCCGACCGCGCTGCTCGGCGTTGCGCCGCACACCATCTCGCCGGTCAGCTGGCAACAATTTTATTCAATCACAAATTTCACTTTTCCATTAATTAGTATCTCGCCGCTGCATATCTCGCACGGTGCAGTGGGCAGATGTACAGCGTAAATATTGCGCATTATTAATAACTTCAACGCGCCAGTTTTCACCACTTCACTTTTAGATACCGCGAAATTCTTAGCCGAGGAGGAATATCGCTTAACTTGTTCTCGGATTCTTAACGAATTAATAAGAGTCACTGTGTTACGGCGAGCGGCGAAGAGTCGGTCTGACGTAAGAGAGACAATGAAACAACGCATCCGAAATTCCCAAGCATTGAAGCGCGCAGGCAGAAGGCAGTCAAGTTTGGCGGATCAGACACGATATAAACAAAGCCATTCACAATTCACAATGACCCCTCTCCGCCGGTGTGTCCAGTGTACACCGGCGTGAGGAGAGCACCGCGGGGGGAGGGGAGGGGCTGGAGCAGGTGCCTGCAGCCAGTTAGCGCCGGAAATTAGAGAAGGTGCGCTGACGCACTCGTACCCTTCTTTCTCCCTACTTCCGCTGGCCTTCGTTCGGCTTAGTAAATCCGTCAGCATTCGAAATAATAATTCTCACGGCGAGAATTCCACGGTTCGCGACCAAACTACACTGTAATCTAGTACCTAATAGCAGACTTGGAGTTTTCTTCACAATGCCAACTATAAATTGCTCGCATTTCCTCAAAAAATGCTGAAATTTTAATTACTTTGTATATTGTACCTACATATTTGTAAATAGGTATATTTTTTTAAATAAATTATTTTACATTCATCCCTTAAAATCAATATAAAAAAAATAAATAGGTTAATTCCACAAACCTACGAAATATTGAGTGCAATTATGAACATACTTATTAATTAAATTAAAGCAATACCTATTGGATTAAGAATGTTAGCGTGTTTATGTATGAAACCAAAATAGTCCTTGCTTTCGAACAGATTGTATTGAAATTTCTTCGGAAAAATCTTCTGAAGATGTAAAATACATTTTTAAAATATATATAATTATATATTTTATATAAGTTATATAATTTATTTTTATAATAATAAATAAAAAATTGTTTTGAATAATTTGTTGAAGTTGTGAATTCGAGAATTCTGACAAAATACGTAAAATGTCGCTGCATTTTGATATCTCTCCTTCCCCTAATTTGTATTACTCTAAGGAAAGTATTTAAAAAACGAGGAATGGTTTTAATAAAAATGAACGTTAAAGACGATAAAATAATATTTTAATATTAAATTATATTTAAACCAAGAAATTACAGGAAGTATCTATTTTAATTGAATTATCTCGTGTTCTGAAAAAAGGAAATCGTCATATTTACTATTATATTATAAATTTCCTACACACGAGCTTCCCTTTCGCAAATAGATTTCATATACTTAATATACCTAATGTGTATGTCAGGAAAAATTGTGAAAATGAATCTTCTTTGTCAAGATGTCAGTGCTACTTCGCCATGTCTCCAACCTCTTTGGCCCTCTGAAAATCTGAGAACACGAAAATGTATTATTTATAAGTAGGTACGTACAGTAACTCAATGTGGTGGCCGTGTCCTGTAAATAATATGTAAAGCTTGTGGGGTGTTCTAAAAAGCACATTGTTCCAACAACTTGTAGCTTTTATACGGTCTAGACAAAATCACCAGCGGATTGAATCTCGCCATTTTGTAAAAAGTTTGAAAGAAAATTTGTCGAGTCCTCTAATACTATACCCAACCTTTCTAGAAGAAGCCTTTATTTAGCTTACTTTCCTCAACGCCGCAACGGCCTCCAAGCCCGAATTGTGAAATGTTTTTAGTGTCGCCCGCGGTGTACGGTTGCCGAATATGTACACGCAGTATCGCTGTTCGAGGACCGTCCTCCGATGTGTTCGTTTTGTAATGCAGCCGTAAGGTCCGATATTAAATGCAGAAGGGCGGCAGGCCGAGCGGAACCCGTCGCGCCTCCCTGGTCACCGTATCACGGCCACACATTAAAAGGGTTCCGGGTTCTGTACACAGAAAGATTAATCCAATATTTTTTTTGAACATTTATGTATTTTTTTTTTAATAAAAATAATAATAATAATAATATAAATTTTGTAACGAAAAAATCGAAAAGTATGCAATAAACGACATTTCTTTTTTTTTTCATTTTAATAGGTAATAGCAAGAGGGTGAACCCACGCTTACACAGGACCGTTTCATAAGAAAAAGCCCCTATATTGGTTCTGCTCATTCGCTGTGCGACCCAACAGAAAAGTAAATCCACCTCCCTGTGGTAGCCGACCATCTCTATTACCATTTCTTTGTACTCAACTCTATTACAGATATGCATTAGAGCCTGTATCCGAGGGCCCGAGGGTGTGTCCCAAATGACACGCCTCCTGACCTTTCCTCACTGCGGCGGGCACTAGCCTCCCTAACTAAGACATCCGCAGGGAGCACCCCCGCCAGCAGACACAGACCTGTATGCCCTTATTAATTAATGCTAGCAGAGGCACTCTCTGTCCCCGGTCAAGGGCAGAGGATACAATCAGCGTCTCTTTGCGGCGTAGGTACGAGTATATAAGGAGCATCGCCGGAGACTGATGCCCCACCTGCAGTCGACATTCTTCCGAGTTCCATGAAAAAATTCGCCGCACGGTTTGACACGGCTTTCATACAGGCCAAAAAGGAAGCCGAGGTATAAATACACCTAAAAATTTCACGCAACGTCCACTTTTATGTTTACTTCGCCAATCTTGAGCGTCCTGTTTCTTTCTCTGCTAAGGTTGTTCTTTGAGGAGCGAGATTCCCGCCAGATACTATAAACAATGCATTGTCCGCATATGCAACCGATTTATATACATATATATATAAATATATATATCTATATATATATAATATATATATATATATAATATATATATATATATATATATAATAGCAATGTATTATTTATGTAACTACATATTTATACAACACATACAGCCCTTCCGGCAAAGGAAACAGTGGCAGATCAAATATCCTAAAACAGAGCCCTGTGTACAGCCCATATCCGTCATTCTGGTGACTGAGACCCCACCATTCAAGGCTCATAGTCCTCTGACCTATCTTTGCACTAGCAGTTAAGCAATCGGCTATCGCTCAGCGCCTGCTGCTAGGCCCTACGGACTGTCTTTACGTGCCCATCGGTGCCTGCTTGTGGTTTGGCCCTGTGGTCGTTCCCGGCCATCGGTGTCTGCTTGCCCCAGCGGCTGGTTACGTATATATAATTTAGATAAATTGTTTATAACCGATTTTAAAATTAATATTATTTTGATAAAATGCTTCTAAAATACACAACCATGCCTTTGTTATCGTTTGTCAAATTAACAATTTTTGCCAGATTACCATATTAAAAATTTAATGTATTATTGCCAAACGTATATAACATGAAGCTTTTGCTTCTATTGCCTTCATATGAAGTATGTCTTCATTCTGCATTAACTTTTTTCCTAAAATGTCTTCTATCACGCTCCTCTTCAGTCATGCACTTTTCAGCGCTCTCCGACATGACACCCTACTTTGACGTGTGTAAGGCGATCGTCTAGCAGAATGAGCAAATTTCACCATTTTTTGTCATATCTTCTCTTGCGTTTTTTATTACATTTTTGTATGGAAATATCTCATTTTAAAATTTATTCATCAGGTTACATATATTTTAAATACGAATATCTTATTAAAATGTCACAAATTAAATTATATAATTTATTAATAAATTACCAAACCATCGATGTTTTAAAAATGAAGAAAATTGCTCGACTTTATGGGCCTTTTATGACTGAACTGCGTGTTGAGATATCTTTTTTATTCAATAATATTACAAAGTAAACGATTATCTCAAATTTATTACAATTATAGAAAAATCTGTTAGTACGTTTACATGCAATTTATGTTTTAAAAAACATTGTTTTTTAAATTATTTTTATTTTTTGTGTGTTTTTTTCAATCCTTTTAAAATAGTTTATAACTTTTTTCTTTAATAAATTAAAGGAATAGACATTATTATTTTAAAATTAATACAAAAAAAATCAAAAAATTATTCTCGATTTCAGATTTTAGCTATTTAATCAAGGCACTGCGTATTGTGTTATAAATACGTTGCGTCGTGATTAAATATCCAAAATCAGGAATATTGACAAAGATTTTGATTGTTTTTTATTTTATTGTAAAATTATAATATCTATTCTTTTGACTATTGAAGTAAAAAAGTTGTCAACCATGTAAAAAGAGTTTAAAAAAACCCACAAAAAAATAAAATATTTTTAAAAAACAGTATTTTTTAAAACATAAATTGCAAGTAAACAAATTAACAGATTTTTCTATAATTGTAAAAAATTTAAGATAATCGTTTACTTTGTACTATTATTGAATAAAAAAGATATGTCAACACGCCGTTCAGTCATAAAAGGTCCACAAAGTGGAGCAATTTTCTTCATTTTTAAAACATCGAGGGTTTGGTAATTTATTAATCAATTATTTAATTTAGTTTATGACATTTTAATAAGATATTCGTATTTAAAATATATGTACCTTGATGAATAAATTTTAAAATTATAAATGTCCCTTCAAAAATGTGATAAAAAACGCAAGAGAAGATATGAGAAAAAATGGTGAAATTTGCTGATTCTGCTAGACGATCGCCTTAAGTTTACTTATTTACTGTTGTATTTGACATTCTTCAGCTGGCATTCCGACTTTAACGCTATTCTTCCATCATATTTTCAAGTTTGCGACTTGCATTCATGCTGGAATAGAACTTTTTTATTAAAAATATTAACACAGTTTCGTTAAAACAATAAGGAAATAATTATAATCCTCAACATTCAGTTTGTTTTTGGTTTGACACATCTTAACCTAGAAATGG
Organism: Agrypnia vestita; assembly: GCA_016648135.1. Lineage (NCBI taxonomy): Eukaryota > Metazoa > Arthropoda > Insecta > Trichoptera > Phryganeidae > Agrypnia > Agrypnia vestita. The sequence continues at coordinate 33,071 of JADDOH010015622.1, forward strand.
ACAGTTGACCAATATTATGCCGCAGTTTAATGTAGCCATTTTCAAATTCATTAGCGTATAATGTAAATGCATAGATATATAGATCCGTGTAGTAATTCCAATATATAAAAGAGAATATCATTTCATATAAATAGTAGAGATAAAATAAAATAAACTTAAAACTCGTTATACTTGCGTCAAATTCAACAATGTACTACCAACCAGGAAAAAAATATATTTGATTTAAGACAATATACGAGTACAAGTACATGTCCACTTATTTCGCATTGAGTGACTCGCATATTAAATATAATGTATATAATATGTCTACATAATAAATAATAATAATATTAATTTTGAAATTAATCTGTACATCGTGCTTCTTTAACATTTTTCATACGATTTCGATATTTTATGAAACTGGCAGATATTATTTGGAGATATTATTCTTTAGATTGGGGATGGAAATGACTAGGATGGGAGTGGAAAATTGAAAGCATTATAGCTGGGGACGGAGCGTAGATAAAACGTTGCGAGCTAAAGTCGCGTTGACCTAGAAATTCCATATATGTATATTAAACTTTGCAAATATCAGATTGCCATGCCAGACTTCACCATTTTAAAGTTTTTCTATCTCAGACAAACAGATTTTCCGTTAAAAAATTAAGATAATATGCATATATGATTGTGTTAAGATATATTATATATGCATTATTTTATTGTATGCTAAATCGCGTTGACTTATAAATTACAGACATGACCATTACAGCTGTGCAAATATCATGAAGACATAGCGCACCGTTCAATAAACTGTTTTTCAGATTTAATTAGTCTAAGTATTTAATTAATTTGTTTAAAACTATCAATTTTTTAATAAAATGCTAGATTTTTCTTGTTGTTTAAATGGATGTTATATTTTGAATATTTGAAGCGCTAACATTGGTTAGATAATTTAAATAAATTAAAACCAGTTTGTTTTCCAATTCAATGATTTTAGTACGATATTATTTGATGAGTATAATTAATATATCAAAATAGCTTCACATTATTGCTGTTTTGCTCGTAAAGTGGTCGAGAGTGAGAATATTAAATTACTGGAAGATTCGTAAGCATTTACAATAATTGTAATCAGCTTTACCATCATAAATATTAGCGGATAAGTGTGGTGTTTTGCTACTACTTCGCTAATGAGGCACATTTTTATGAAACTTGTAAGTTTAATAATTATTTATTTTAATTTCTTTGTAATTGTTAGGTTCCAACACTTTTTGTAATGTCAGCGATATGTTGATGAAATTCCGTCATTCAAGGTTTTTTGCTACGCCATTGCTAAGCTATTGAATCCCAAAAACGTGTTAATTTTTTGTCATTGTCATTGATTTTGTATTTCTTTAGACTAAACTATCAACAATTGTAAAGATATTTTTTTTTATAAGCAAATCTATAATATTTATGCTTAAAACTGTTGTAATAAACCTAAATGAATTTATGTATATTATAGATATCTCACAGAGACGAAACTGTATTAATTATGGGAAAGTAGGTATAGAAGTCATTTGGGTGTAACAGGACTTATGACCTGTCTTTTTATGGTTGGCTTAAGTGATCACTTTACACAATTGTAACATTCGCCATTTCCACCCATGATAGAATATACCATGCTTATTCATTTTTTGGAAGTTGTATATATGTTCAAATTGCGTGAAAAGCTTTCATATATGAGTTGTAAGCGCCTTTTCCATGCGGCCTGTACAAAGCCATTTTCATTCCCCTAAATCCCCACAGATGTCGCTAATGAGAAAATCTACATTGAATAATAATGAATAAGCATGGTATATTCTATCATGGGTGGAAATGGCGAATGTTACAATTGTGTAAAGTGATCACTTAAGCCAACCATAAAAAGACAGGTCATAAGTCCTGTTACACCCAAATGACTTCTATACCTACTTTCCCATAATTAATACAGTTTCGTCTCTGTGAGATATCTATAATATACACTAATTGATTAATAATGTCCCTGTGACATAAATCCAGCACTGTTCTGAAAGATTTGAACAAACTCAAAATATTCTGAATTCTAAATGAATTTGTCACTGAGTAAAAAAATTGTTAGATTAAGAATATATGTAATAGGATTTCAGTAAAGACTTATCACAGAACCTTGTCCTCTTTCTGGAAATTAAATTGTGTTGTATTTTCCGAAATATTGTCATAACATCTGTCCTTCCTTCTTCAATTAAGTGATATTCATTTAACAGAAGGCCATTCTCAAATATAGGAAGTCTGATTAGATCAGAATTTTGCAGATGTGTATTTTATCAAACAGCATTGTTAAGACGGTAAATATGTTTATTTTTTTACGAGTACTGTATGAATGATTTTAAGAAATTAATATAGAATAACCATTAAAAAAATATACGTAATATGTGGCAAAAAAGACCTATGTGTACATTGGCTATTTTGTTCAGATATAATTGTATATCAGGCGCCGTGCAATATTTGTATAGTATGGGATTGCACTGCAAATAATTATATTACATGATTAATAACGTAAATTTCGAGAACGTTATAATAAATCGCTTCTATCGCTTGTCTCTGGTCAATTCATCTTTCTATGGTAGCGCGTCGCTTGTCAAAATAACTCTCTGTCTCCAGCACGATGCCCCGTGTGTTTATAATGATCCGATGCTCTTTATATTTTTATTTATTTATTTATTGTTTATTTACATTAAGATTAGTTGATACAAGATACTAATAACTGCCACACTAGGTAAAAACCTGTTCTGTGGCAGTTATTCTCATACGGTATTTGTTTAGTGGATAAAAATGACAATTGAAGAATCTAAATATAAAAGAAAATAAAAAGAAAAAATATACATATAAAATCAAGATAAAAATTTAAAGTAAATCATAGGAATAAATCTAAGAGAAAAGAAAAGAAAATACACGTATAAAATTAAGATAAAAATTTAAGTACTAAAATAAATATTATATTATAGTATACAATAACTTATATAAATATTTTTTGCCAATTCAGAGGTCAAGGGCGGATCACTTCTTCAGCATACCTTCTACCTGATATTTTTATAAACTTATTGATACGATGTTTAAAAGGTTTGTGTACAGTTATTTCTTTAGTTTCATTGGGTAACTTATTGAAGACAAGCGGGGCAGTGAAATTATATTGTCTTTGCCCAAAAGACGTTTTCCTTTTAGGTACCTCAAAATTAATTGCATTTGCCAATCTTGTAACCCGTGTTTGTTGTGTACGATTAAAATTTACCTTGTCCTTGTGGAATTTTAAAAGTATTCAATTCCAAATTCGTGTAGAATGTTCGAAAGTCTTCGAATATGTATAGTTACTATTGTTTTAGACTCTTGTAGTCGCTCAAGTAATAATTTAGCAATTACGAGGGGGCTTTCGTATCACGGATGAACGGGAAGTAAAACCGGGAACAATAGAAAAAGTGAGAAAAAAATAATTATTTAAAAGATAGCACAAAAATATTGACAACTGATTGATACCGATTGTGTTCGGCTGCCTTCTAGTACTTATGATTTCTTGTGTCGGTCTTAGTCGGGTTGGCTTTCTGAGATATCTCTACATGAGAGAGTACGGGCACTATCCTTGGCTTTACCCAACCGAGTTCCTCCAGGGTATGCTTGGCTACAACAGTCTAGAGACTAGAAGGAATGTGTATTTGATTACACATTTTTATCGATTGTTGCGCGGTATGATCGATAATCCTGAAATTATGCAGAGCATTGGTTTGTATGTTCCTGATAATTACATTAGACATCGTCAGCATAGATTGTTTCACATTTCAATATACAGGACCAACCTGCCGATGGTTATGCCTGTTGGAAGAGCCACAGCTATGCCGAACAAAATCGCTTTGGGTATTGATATATTCCACGTGTCTGAGGGGGTTTTCCGAAGCGGGATTCTCCTACACCTTTGACCAGATTTTATGTTATTTTTAATTTATTAAATATTTTATTTTGATATATGCTTCCTAATATGTATGCCTTAAACGTTTTGTTTGTAATGTACATATTATCAAATAAATTGAATTGAATTGAAGAGTTCCAGAGCCTTGGTCTATTATTCTTGATGGTTTACCCTGAAATCATACCTTCATCTGTATCGCTGTTTGTAGTTCACGTCGTGTTATTATCATTTTGGAAGCTCTCGTCTCAAGACAGGGTCTCCCAAAGAGACGGGCCTTGCATTGTATGTCTGCCCCTACTTATACGGCTGCGCATCCGGTGAGACACGCATGGCAGCGAGACTGGACAGACACCTCCGCTCGATCTTCCACCAACACTGGGAAGGATCCACAGAATTTTTGGCCGTAGTTTTGGGAGAAACACGAGAAGGAAAGTAGGTACTAACTAAATTGATTACTTGAAGTCCGCTGTTGAATTCATCAAAAGATAACTAGATAGTTTGGAGATCTATATGAAAATAGAGGAAACAGGTTGACGGACATAAATAAATTATAATATATTGTCGTACTCAAAGATGGGACATCCCATAGCAATTGCCAGGCTCTGAATCAGAAGACTATCATAATCCAGGATATCATCAAATATCCAGATTAATATAATACTATATATATTTACATCGAAAGTGAAATTTTGACTCATATGAATTAATAAAGGAAAAATAATCTAATAATTGCGTTTTTCACATTTTACTAATATACTTATGGCACGATTATTATAAAAATTAAAATTTATTACAGACACCAATTCAAAATAATCGATATTATTGAGCAATATGTTTTACAGATATTTTAATTAGACAGTTAACCCATCGTTTTCGTGTTACCACTCATGAGGTATAATTTTCATAACAATGAATTTATATTTATGTCTTAGTTATTTCTTCTGGGTATTCTGGGTATTTGACAGGTCCCGTATTTCGGATCCAGGTGAAACGAGCATATTCTAGTATACCTACTTTTGACTAGTGAAACATTTAATATTCTAGAATCGGCATGCTAAAAATATATACGAATATATTTAAGTTAAACAGATTAAGCCACGTTGAAGAACAATTGCAATCGGACAAGAAAAAAATTGTGTTATAAACTTTTATGTTACCCACGTATCTACATTAGAAACTCGTTATTTAAAAAACATTTAACAATATCAATAGTATTTTGGATACGTATATCGAAGAGGACCAGGATGCCACAATGATGGAGACCTAAAATATTTTATAGAATTATAATTAACATGGACAGATTTGGTTAATAGGTAGACTTGTTCAGCTTAAGAATGTTCTTAGGTTTTCACGGCCACTCAGAATCTTCAAGTTTGTGTTTACTGGGGTATTATGCCGTGTTGTTACGACCTTTCGGGCCGACGTTTCGGATCCCATTGCAGGGTCCATCATCAGGGCTGATGTGTTGTCTTGAATGTTGGTGTTGTGGTTAAGTATCGTAGTAATCAGCACTGGCTGAGCATTTTCTGGATACCGGCCATCATTTTGCATTCGAACCGAAAATCCTTGGAAAGCCTAAGAGTCACCATGCGCGTCTTATCAAGGAAGCACTAGAAATCTACAAGCATCCGATAAACATTAATAGAGATGATGGTCTCAAATTAAAAACATCTTGGTATCCGGCGCTTCAAAGTCATTCTCGTCGCAGACTCCGCAGAGATAGTGATCAGACAACAGATGAATCATACATACAACACACTACAACACATCATGACTTCGGCACGGTATTGCAAGCCGATACTTAACCACAACACCAACATTCAAGACAACACATCAGCCTTGATGATGGACCCTGCAATGGGATCCGAAACGTCGGCCCGAAAGGTCGTAACAACACGGCATAATACCCCAGTAAACACAAACTTAATTGTTCAGCTTATATTGTAAAGCTTTTATATGAAGAATCCATTTTAGCCACGACACATTTTGTCCCGACTTACTTAAAACCGGTTCATATTGCGGGTTTTCAAATACAATATATTAAAAATATTATATATTTAATTATGTTAGTCTCGCGAGATGGTAACGTCAAGCATCGCAATTATAAGAAAAAATAAATTAATTTGTAATCTAAACGAAACCAATTCTGTGTTGAAACAGGAACACAGCTGTAATTAAAAAACATTAATATTATTCGTTCTTTGCAAAGCTCGTCTTAATCCCTAAGAATATTTAAGTCCCTAAAGAAAACATTTATTTTGGGAATATATTATTATTCGAAAATATCTGAAAGCAAGATTGTAATGGAAGCGTAAATGGTCAGCTTTATGTAAGCATCGAGATTGTTGACCCCAGTAACACGAATATGAACGTACGGAATCAGAATTTAAATTAATCTGCACTTGCGACTGCCACTAAAACATCTCCCGACACTGCTGAGATTAACATCGCGCTGTCTGTTTAAATTCCAGGGTCCATTAAATATATATTTGTGGTATTTTTTCCAAGGTACAATCAATCAAAGGTTTATGATCCGCAAGATATAATATATAATCAAAATAAAATTGATCTGTGAGCGAAGACTTTGTTCTGCGAGTTATTTTTCATATTTAAGTATATAAAAAGTGTCATTAACAAAAAAATCGACTACATTGCGTTTTCATTTTTTAATTTAATTTTTGTTACTACACGATGTCGATGGTTAAAACATGGTTTTCGCTGACCACTGAGAACTATATTTTTTAGAATTTATTATTTCTCTAAGTGACTTCAAACCATCTTTTTAAAATATGTTTTACTTTACTTTGTAATACACACACACAATATGAGTTATTAAATTACAACTATAGTTTCGAGAGGAGCAGTCCCTCTCATCATCAGGTATAGATAATAACCTCTATACCTGATGATGAGAGGGACTGCTCCTCTCGAAACTATAGTTGTAATTTAATAGCTCATATTGTGTGTATATTACAAAGTAAAGTAAAACATATTTTAAATTATAATGTTGCACCACGAAGTATCTGCCAAATCTTTCAATGATATCAAACCATCTTGTTTGACAAAAGTAATTCACTATAACACTTTTAATTTAAATTTAAAAGAAATTATGGGATGTTTTTTTGGAATTTATAGATCTTACAAATGAAAAACTCATAAAAATCGTGGTAATGGCCATGGTATTGGCTTTATTAGAAAGATAATTGAATATTTAAGCGTTTTTCTGACCTAAGTCTATTAATAATGAAATGGCTAACCAAACTGAGTACAAATCAGCTTTCAGTTGTCAAATTGGCTGTTGCTGGAAAAGGAGTGGACAATTCAAAAACCCCACATTCGAAATGAGGATAGTTGATAGAAAGCTGGTTAAATAGAATTAAGGAATTTTTTACTATTGATTTAAATTTGATTATTTAGAAATAATATTTTTTCTCCAATGCTTTTCATTGTCAAATATTGGAGGGTAAATATACTTAGTAATATACTTCACTCAATGTTTTTATTATTTTGGTCAACGTGTGAAGGAAGTGTCTAATACGAGTACTAATGCTTCTTTGAATACATAATAATAAAACATAAATGTCAACTCGTTAATGTACATATATATGTTTTTCTTTTAACATATTACAATAAATTACATCATTAAAAATATTAATCTAAGTGTGTGCAAATTGGTGTTGGTGTATAATTAGAATAAAAAATGAATATAGTATATGTATATTTATATACATATGTAGGCGCGTATAGACATGGTGTGTTTGTTGCGTGATGGGCTCTCTGCACACGCGAGCCTAGCTATATTTTTAAACCCAAAGCACGTCTCGCAATAACCAGCAAAAACATTTTTTCTTTGTTGTATGTGTGTTCACTTACAATATTATTATCGTACAATATTGAAATCCTGCATCCTGTATTAACAGTTGTATGCGGATGTTCTGATATTTCTAATGTTAAGTAATTATTTTTATACACGTGGGCAGGGTCGGCACAGATAGTTATTTCGCCACGCAAGTAACAGGGCATTAGATCCCTACGGTCGGAGTAAATATATCTGATGACTGTGCTGCAAGCTTTTAAACGTAGAACAACGTCTATCGCCGTTCGAGGCAATGTTAGAATGTAAATTATATATAGTTTTGTGTCGTTTTACAGGTAGACGTGGTTTTACAGATACATTTTCTACAGATAGAGGTCGCATGGGTTCCTGTACCACGAATAATACCCACGCGATGATAGGAAATGTATAAAACATGGCGAATGAATCTGAGGCCCGAATTTAGAGAGAATACTTAAAAGCGTAATTTTCAGTACAAAATAACACTTTTAAGGCGTACCATCCTTTAAATCATCTAAGTATTCACTCTGAATTCGGGCCTGAGTCCTGAATGTCGCATAAAGATCATATTTATACAAGACACCCCCTTGCCGTATATATTCTATATCACTATTTAATATTATCCCGTACGGAAATTAATTTATAACTACATTTTTACGAATGGTTTTACATTTATTCAAAACTGCTTTGTGCACATTATGAATTTAATATAACCATAATCTTACATAATTCAAACTTACGATTTTTATGAAACTTAAATAAATTAATTGAAAAAGAAATAATACTTACGCATACGTCTTCTTCTTCACGCTTACGCATCATCATCTTCATCCCCTTGTCCTGGTAGGGTCGGGGCCCAAAGACTCGACAAGGTGCGTCTATATTCCTCTGTCTTGAGCTTCTTCCGAATGTGTTACCAGTCAAGATCCATTCTGTTACCATACTTATATTTAAAAAAATAAATATATGCGGCGTATGTGGATGAACAATCCTTTAAATATTTAAATTTTCAGCGTCAGAGCTGGTGTGAATTATACAAAAAACTATAGCAAACGAATTATGAAATGAACACACTGAAGATAAATTTCTATAAATTATATTAACCTTGTTATAGGTCCTATATTAGCGAGGTTGCACACAAATAACACAAAAGATTAAACTTCAGTGTGTTCATATTGTTGCTGGATTTGGAATTTACTTTGTAGAGATTATTCATCATCTCAGTTATTTAAATTATATTAAGCTTGTTACCTGTTGTTAATTATACCAAGTTTTATATATTTTGTATTTCCACTACTTAAGTTTCGAGAGAATCAGAATATCTCGTCGACAGTTGAAGAATGTATTTAATTTTTGTACACATTTGATACAACACATATGTGTGTTGTATCAATCGTGTCCAAAAATTAAAAATGAATTGAAATTGTTGATTCTGGCGTCCCCTAGCGACAGTTTCACAAAGTAAATTGTGCCTACCGTACCAGGTAAAGTGGATTACTCTAAAAAATGGATAATATAATATGGTTATAAATGAGACTTACAGATAAGGTCGAAATATTCACGGAAATGTACGGGCCGCTATAGCGTAATTGGTTAACGCGCCTGCCCCGGATAGGAGGAGATCCGTGGTTAGAATCCCGGTAGCAGCCAAAAATTTTTTTATTGATTTGATTTTTCTGTGTCTTTCTAATTGATTAATAATTTATATTTCTATGTCAATATGTCAAAATATGTCAAATTGTCAAAAATGTCAAAAATGTCAAAAATGTCAAAAATGTCAAAAATGTCAAAAATGTCAAAATATGTCAAAATATGTCAAAATGTCAAAAAAAAAAAAAGTCAAAATAATTGACGCGGCGGGTGCCGACCCTGCCCCTCGAGCCGGGCACTCGTCACGGACCGCTGATCCCAGCATTGTTAGTCGTCCTTCAGTGCAGCGTGGCTGCGATGCCCGCCCGCACCGACCCATCAAATATTTTGTATACATTTTTAAGTGATGAACCCACAAAGCGTGACTTTATAACAGTGTACACAAATGAAAATATGACATTTCCTTGAATAAGAGCCACATTGAAAAACTCGTACCATTAATCGGGAAATAAACCTGAATAAAGTCTTTTAAAATCATCTTCGGAATGCGAAGATATGTTTTTCGATCATCAGCATCTTCATTCATCAGCCCGAATAGTTGGACTGTGGACTTCTTCATTGAAGGATCATTCTTCTCACTTACTTCTTGCCGGTTGTTTCAAGTTGGATTAAAGTAAGCGTTCTTTTAAAGCATAGATTTTTACGTTCTCCACCAATCAGACGATCCGTTTTCGTAAATATCTATGCTTTAATCGACCGCTTACTTTGATCGAACTTGAAACAACCGGGCCTTAGATTCATTATCCAATATGTTCTCCGTCTGCTACAACATTCCATGAATTATGAGATATAACTTTTTAAAATAAAAGCAAAGGCAAAAACAATTGAATGCGGTTATCTAAGATTACTAATTTATAATGTAATGAATTCGAGCTTTTATTAGAAACATAACTTATAAATTTATAGGAATAAATGGTAATTCATAGGATTTAGAAAAAGACAGATACATAAAATCTAAAATTCAGTACATTTTAAATTAGTAATTCTCGGTGACAGCATTCAAAACACTTTTTTGGATGTTACCGCCTTTACTTTTATACCCCAACATGAAATGTTGCCATTAAATTTTTATTTTATATTTATAAAAGGCATGCCAATATTTCACGCAGCCAATATTTTAAATCAATTATCACATTCAAAGTCGCTTTAGCATTGTTTCAGATAGTATCGTATCGTATCATTCTCATCCACAGATTTAAATTTAGGTCATGGCTACACAATCTCCTATGTCGGTCCTGTTCATTCGCCACCAGGCTGGCATTGGACATGGCTTCACGATATTTTTTTCACGCGGAATAATAATGCACGCTTACTCAATATGACCATAAAATATAGACTTAGAGCCAGCGACTTACGTTAAAGTATCAAACCTGAAATATTTTCTGTAGATGTACACTATAGTAGGTAAGGAGGTTTAGATATTATGACATTAGAGTTCGGGGAATTTTGGCAGGTAAAAGGTCATACAGGTACAAAAAATAAGCAAGTAAAACGTATAATATCAAACCTGATTTTTTTATATGTGTAACTGGACACAAATCGAATTAATTGGCAGACGCTTTTCGGGGGTCATTTCTTCCGCCAGGCTCTTTAAAGCTCTCTAAATAATCATTTTATTCACGTTATAGATACAAATCTTGAATTTTATATATTTTACAACACCATAACCTGATAACTTATATTTTAAATTTTACTTGCACATTTTTTTGTGCCTGTATTACCTGTTATCTGCCAAAATCTGCCGAACTCAATTGTCATACTTATATCCAAATCTACAGAAAACATTTCAGGTTTGGTATTTGATATTGTAACTCAAGTCTAGCGGCGGTCGCTGTGTCCTACTCTTATCACTGAAAATTATCGCAGAATTGTCACCCCAGCCCAGTGCGTATAATAGAGATACCTACAGGTAAAAAACAACAGTAAGATGGTGAAAATAAAATATTATAGTATCATTTAATGATGAGAAAAATATAAGATATCTTAAATAAAATGACTTCGATATAAGGTACACGACCTCCAGGGGTAATGATACTATGTTATTCCTAAGTTTAGGGTGATATTTTTTTAATTTAGTTCATATTAATGATATGTAAAATAACATGAAAATAATATAAAAAATCTTAAATTGAAGATTAAAATTGTACATACATATGTTATATAACCGATTAAAATTGTATAAATACATGATTCATAATTCATACAACCACTAACTATCAGAATGCGATAATTTAATATTTTCCCCTTATCCTAGGCGGTTTATCTGCTTGGGCACATATCTTCATACACAGTTTCAGTCAAACTTTTTATCACCTACTTAAATACATTTTTATTTGAATTTTATAGTTAAGACAGGGTAATTAGAAACGATTAAATTTTTATATAAATATTTTTAATCAAAAGATATTTAAAATATAACAACTCTTCTTAAAATTAGGATCTTTTGTGATCATGTTTGGTATAAAATTTACATACAAATGCACCGACAATCGAATCAAGTACCTACTTATAAGTATCTATCTACTTGTCTATCTAAATGCATTCCTTAATCTTTCATCATTAAGCGTGTAATCAATTAATATATTCTTTATAATATTTTAAGAGCGTTAATTTTTTAATTATATTATTCAAATGATTTTTTCGCTTTAAACATTAAACATATATTATATATGCGATGTGTGTATGTGTATGTTTGGTCAACTTCCCGCGTTTGTTACCTTGGTTCAAACACGATAACGGATAATTAACCCGTTTGTATACTAATAGCCAATCAAGTCAAGCGCGTAACACAAATTTATTGTACTTAAAGTAAAATTAACATAACATAATACCTTCGTATAAAGACGTAAATAAATATTGTTATTGCTATGTTTATTTATTGTATGGCCGAGAAAAACATTGATAAGTTGTCATAACTTATAAAAAATATGGAATAAGTTAACTGTCACCTCGAGGCGCGATTTAATATTTTTTAAGTAAAAAAATATATTGATAGAAACATAAATACAAAGACGAACGAAATATTTGACAGTGACACTGAATAAATAAATAATTATATGAATGAGACCAATTTTTATGATCTTTAGCATCAATATTTTTTACGAATACACAAAACGAATACGAAAACATGATGATCAAAACTATTTTTGGTGGTATTGAGTTTTGAACCTATGTTTTTTTTACAGATCATTGACAGAAAAATAATTTACGAAACTTATAAAATTACAATATTAATTAATCAATAAAACATAATGAATAGGCACCACACTGCCACACCGCCGGTATCTTCTTTCTCAGAACTCTAAAATTCTTCTTGTAAAAATAACTAGGTACCAAAGTTTTCAATTACAGAATTTACGGCGATATTTTTGACAATATTTATTAAAAACTAAATTAATCCTTTAGTAAACTAATTGACTTTATTTTTCTTTTCAAAAAACTAACAAGCTTTGTAAAAAATAAATATTGATTATTTTTAACATCGACCGTTTGCGACACTACCGTGATAACTGTTCCATAAAGTAAGGGTGGGGTCTCGTTCGAGATTTTTAAGTAAAGTTTGTTAATTTTGAAATTAATATTTGTGTATAACCACAAGTTACGTTATAAACGTAAAAAGTATAACTAATTCTAGATCAGAGCAGACGAAGCTGGAACGTCTGCTCGCTGGAGGCGATGGCTTATTTCTGCGGATCTACCGCCATTCGTGGATCTGGTTCTTGCACTGACACGTGGCCCTGCAGTGGCGGACGCGGGTCTGGCCGCTGGGGGTGGCGGTGCCGCAGAGCCAGCCGCGCCCGGCCGCGAGCAGCTCCTTGCAGTTGCTCCACTGGTCAGCGTACGGACAGGCGTTGGTGCACAGCTTCCCCAGGCGGCAGGCCCTGGGGCACAGGCCGCACTGCTTGCCCCGCCGGTAGGGCCGCCCGAGCTTCTCGGCCCAGTTGCCTCTGAAAATTGCCTTACTTTACTATGCCGTAGCATTAATATGTGTATCAGATGTTTCCTAAAACACAACAGTTAATAGTGAATAATTTAGAAGCCGTAGTAAATCTCAGACAATAAATTAAGCCATGTAATTAATTAATTAGCAACTAATATATTTAGAAATATTTAAATCAATATTTTTTTAATTTAAGCAAACTTAAGCGTCAGCTTAAATTTAAAAAGTCGCGGGGGGGCTGTAGTCTGAGGCTTGGATCGATATTTTTCGATATTCTCATCGAAAGATATCGATATGGAGGAGGCTCCGTTACGCATGGAATAGTCAGACGCAAGAACCGCGCTCCTCCTCCCTCTCCTTTCTACACCTATTGCTTTCCATGGCATCTACGAGGTAACCTACCCTTCCTCCTGTGCCCACGCAACCCCTCCTTACTATCTGGAACGCCAGAATTAGCAAAATGATCTATTTAAATAGAGGGAGAGAGAGAACGGAGAGAGACAGCGATTTTAACCACTCTCCTTGTAGACATGTTCATCCAGTGGTTTAGAAAACTTAGTCGCAAGTTTTATTTAAAAAGTATTGTTAAAAATCTGTGTTATTCGTTATTAAATAATCTTGTAAGGTATATATTTTTTTATTTCTCTCTGCTTCCGAATTATATAATATATATTATATATTTATATATATTCTTTCATTGTTTCATTTCATTTCAATTCCAATATTTAGATACCCCAGTATTTAAATATTGGTGGTGACCCCTTAAATAAAATAAAGCCCATAAAAAAGAAAAAATAAAAGAGAAACAATATTCTCCCCCCACCCACATATCTATAGTTTGTTCACTGAAAAGAAAACAGTATTCCTTTATTCAAATTTATTTCTTCTTAAAAATGTTTTCTTCTCTGAATACAAACTACAAATCCAAAAAGTAATATAGGATCGTACATATGAACAATAATGTTTTTTTAATGGAAATTTGGAAGTGGTAGTCGACGTTTGTTAACTCAATAGTTAAGTAAGGCAGTAAGGCGGTGCTTAAGGGATGAAAATTCTAGGAGACGGAAAATTGATGACGGAGTATACAAATTAGATTTAGAACAATAGTGAAAAAAAGAACAATTGAAAAGCACTTTAAGGGTTCATTTCTCAAAATCGCGCGAAAATAATTCGACAAAAAAATATTGCTACGTTTCGTGGCTGTGGGATGCAAATTAATGAAATTAGTTAGCGATTTATTAATTAATAATTAATGATAGATTCATGGAGAGATCCATGTTTGGCTAAGAGATAGAATTAGAAATGATGAAATTAGGCGCTGAACTAGAGTAGTGGATATCATGGATCGAGTAGCGAAGCTAAAATGGTAACGGACAGGGCATGTTGCAAGGCAGGATACTGCAAGATGGACTCCCAGAGTTCTGAAGTGTAGACCTTGGGAGAATAAAAGAGGCGTTGGAAGACCTCAAAAGAGATGCGCCGACGACGTAGCCGCTGTGGGGAGGAATAAGTGGCTACAACTAGCAAACAACAAGGAAGGATGGAAGGGTATGGAAGAGACCTCTGTATATCCAGCAGTGGAGAGATGAAGGCTGAAGAAGAAGAAGACGAAGAATTATTCAATGTACAAAGTCACTTAACACGAATTAAACTTAACGCTATTCCTTAATCTACACTAATTCGAAATATATCATAATTAATATAAATTAACTTTGTTTAAACCACTTATTTATTGAAAAAATCAACATGTTTCAAAGCCAATGGCTTCTTCATCAGGAAAACAAAAATAATATTTAAAAATCGAAGTATAGATCAAAAGTTATATATGGAAAATAATAATACAATTTGATAAATTAGAAATTTTGGAAATAAGAAAAAGTGTAAATAGTAAATTGAATATTATAAATAATCAGATCCTTTTTGCAAATAGTTATCTTTTAAATTTATTTTCATATTAATTAGGTACTTTATATTATTATTTTCCATATATAACTTTTGATCTATACTTCGATTTTTAAATATTATTTTTGTTTTCCTGATGAAGAAGCCATTGGCTTTGAAACATGTTGATTTTTTTCAATAAATAAGTGGTTTAAACAAAGTTAATTTATATTAATTATAATTATGTTACCACAAAATAAATTTGCTACATTTGAAGAAGACGAAATATATCAGTATACGAACACGTTATTCTCATAATCAAGGCAGGAATCTACCTGTAAAGTATGGTGGACTAGCTCTGTTACACTCTGCATATTCCACAAAAATCAAAAAGTGGGTAGATTTGATGTAATGTTAGAGTTAAGTAGCCCACACGCTGTACTGGTCGTAATACTGATTGCAAGGTGAATGCAATAGTCGCATGCGCGATCCGCTACGTGGCACGACCGACTGCACCCACTGCTACGTGTACCGCTGTTTACAAAGTTACCGATCCGAGGGAATAATATCATATCTTGAATAATCACCTTATATAATTATTCACATTTAAACCTTGCATCAAAACCTTTGATTTTAAACAAGTCTACCCAAGTTTGTAGTTAACAAAATTTTTATGAGAAATGAGTTGTTAATATCAATACAGGACGATTTTTTGGTCATGGCACTACAAGGATGTGCTGTGTACCCAATCAATAGAGTAAAGCCATGTATTAACTACGGGACAAATCGCGAAACATTCCGCTCGGCACGTCGCATCAACATCTACGCTCATGTTTCGGGGACAATGACGCGGCCATTTGACGTGTACACACCGGGACTCGCATATCTTGTCGCGGAAATGTCACCCGATGAGGTTATGATGACAGCTGCAGTATCTCATTTGGCGAAAACGGGGTTCCGCGCAATTCGAAATGTTTTTTTGGGTCGCAATTTCAAATTAACGAGGTTTTACTGTAGTAAATTGAATATTATTAAAAACAAGGTCCTTTTTGCAAATAATTATTGTTTTCCACACGTCGCGGAAATGTCGCCCTATGAGGTTATGATGACAGCTGCGTATCTGTTTATGTTAATGAGTTTATCGAAACGTAAGAGGAGAAAAAAGAGGAGAATGCGAAATTATTTACTGCAAAGAGAAAGAAGGACGGAAATTCTATGCGATCTTCGATCGATACAGCTCGATGAGTTCAAGAACAATTTCGTTTCCCCACATTGTCATCTTGACAGATACAGCGCATGCGTATTCACTTGTAAACATACCACGTGGTACTGACGCTCCGCGTAATGTTGCAGTGAGCTCGCTCGGGTACCGTGCGCATGGCAACGTTGCCACGGCACGTAGAAATGCCGCGCTATGTTGTGCGCGACGTCGCGGAACAGTGCACGACGTTGCAACGTCACGTAGACTCTATGCCGCGCGTGCTGTTGAGGGACAATTTGTCCCCTAATGAATACATGGCTTAATGCAACAACACGCTTGACATCAGTGACGCATAGTATCGGTTATGTACATAGCGCGCAGAGTGTTGTTGCTTAAAATAAGACCTAACACATTCATAATGATCATTACTAAACCACTTTTAAAACATTCCGAATTGAACCATGTTACCCGTCAAAAATGACGGAACATTGGTTCGCGTCTTTGCTAATCTCTAGTATATATTTATAGTATCTTTTTGGAGGCCCACGGAGAGGCGGCGGTACCATCATGCGTAGAGCGGCCGGCTCGGGTTTGCTGGCGCAAGGTTCAAGTCCCATCTCCGGCCGTTTAGTTTTTTTTTTTAGACGAGAAATTACGTACGTTACATAATGTTACGGACCGACAGACGAACAGATAACGAAATTATTATGTTCGATAATAAAATATATTATTCAATTTTAATGAACATTTATTTTCTTCGCTCACTGGTTTTAAGCTGATGAACGACATCGACACAGTATTTTTACTCCCTTTATATTAACTCGTGGCGTCTGACGAAATAAATTTGGATCCATTTTAAACCCCTTTCCCGTGATCCAATTGAGCTGAAACTTTGCAAGTAGACTCGTGGCGACGATCAAGAAGATCTATCAAATTTTCGTTAAAAAAAATATTAATTACAGTAAAATTTTGGATTTTTCAAATTTTTAATGGTTTTTTCATATAAATCAGTAAGTTGTATGGAGATTCCGACGCACATGGTAGACGCGAAACCCGAAAATGAGAAAGGGAGTATTGTAAAAACTTGATTTTTATGGGTTAATTTTTTTTAAAGTTGAATTATGTAGCACAATCCACTAATGATACGAACGAGTCAGAATACTTATATTCTCAGTTAAACAACGAAGAAGAAACCATTATAATACATTGTACCAAAATAAACACTAGAGCAGGCATTTTTGACGTAAACGAGATTAATCAAACGTCAAAGATTTGATATTTTTCTTATTGTCGGTCTCTCTAGCTTGCTTGCTATTAGTAACGTTTCAAAGTGAAAATTCGCTTTCGACAAAAGTGTTACTTCGCACTTAAGGATCCGAACCTACTCGTAAGTGTGGCTAACAGTAAGTGTTTCTGTTTCCATTGAAGAGTACAATTGTTTCGCACATATAAAAATTATAATACACTTGATTTTGGTTGTACTTGTTTAAGTTTTGCGAAACGCATTTCGCTTTATGAGAGCGTGATAAACTGTATTTATATCAAAACTATTGATAAGCAGCTATATAATTTTAAGAACTTAAGTAGGTTTTAAGTAAAATATTTAACTTTACTTAAAACCTACATAAAATTACATAGCTGTTCCTTTTAATAGTTTTAATATAAATAAAAGTTATTGAAAGTAAAATAGTTAGATTAGTTTCATAGGGCGAAACGTGTCTTACAAAAATTAAACAAGTAGCTACAACTAAAAACAAATACGTTAATATTTTGGAGTTCTACAAACATACCTCCGAAAAAAAAAATTCGATCTATAACGCCGAGTTATTCTTATTATAATATAACACATTTTCTTATTCTACTTCTTCCCGTTTTCCCAAATTAAAAGTTTTTAGACATTATTTTATCACACTACCTGGCGTTAAAAATTACAAGTTCTCATAAATCAAGAGACTTTTGTTTGGTTATATAAAAGCGAAACTATTTTGATTTTCATTTTAGACAGCTTTGAAATTGCAACGCTAGATGTCCAACATTTTCCTCGGCCTGTATTTTCCTGAGCGTGACTGTACTGCAATTTCCAGATATAGATGTAGATGTCACTAGTGAAAGAAAATATATAATTCGATCACGCATTGTTTCCTAATGAGATGTATCAACGATTCATCCACCATCTCCAGAGTCTTCGAGCCGTCTAATGCAATCACCCCGAGTCCCTGTGGTCGATTACTCCAATATTCAAGATAGAAAGAAGTAAGAGATTGGAAGTTCATAGAAAGTAAACCTAAGAAAAATTTTTAGCTATGGGACTAATTGAAATCCTTACATGGGGCAGTAGTTGCAGACGTAGTTGAAGAACGGCTTCCCGCGCACGCCGCCAGAGGCGCACTTGGTGAAGCCGCAGCCCACCTCGTGCGTGGTGGCCCACACCATCTGTGTGTAGTGGCCAATAACCTTCAGGTCGTTGTTGCGGGAAGCGTAGGTGAAGTTTTGGTGCTCCAGAAACCACGTTTTTATCGCGAAAAGCCTGGAAAAAATAAAACAGTTTGAGAAGAATTTTTAGACGTTGCGTGTAATAATGTAGAGTGGAAATTATAATAAGAGTTGTTCGATTATTTGGGTGAAATAGATGAAACAGAATGTTTTTTGCTTGCTGAGAGACTGAGCAAGTAACATTTATTACAACCGTTTGATCCATATAATATTTTGAGAATCTTCGGACGGTGTGTAGAAAAGAACAGGTAGAAAGTAACAAGGGACGGTTATAACAAAAAGCCACTGACAAAATCATCGATCAAGAACATCGGGCATAGGTGACAGTGAATAACAACGACAGAGAAAAGGGGGAAGTATTTGAGGAGGCTATTTACTTTATTTATTTATTTTTAAATTATTATATGAGTAGCTTGTCAGTGTAGTGATCAGTGACGCTCGCCTAATGATCTGGTGGTCTATTACAGGACACTAGCAAGTAGCATAGTACTTGGCTTAGTTTGAAAATAGTAAGAATACAGGTATTCCGTTTCCGCCTGTCGATATATTTAAAAACGTATGTATATATATATATATATATATATATATATTGACGTAATCATTGAAATCTTTCATATAACCATAACATTTCAACCTTGCAAAGAAAACTTTTATGATTAAAATGTATTTTCTTTTAATAAATCACACTTTTTAATATACTGATATAATTGTGTATATCATACAGAGTGTATCCTTGCCGTGATTGGTTGATGGCGCGAGTTAGTACTAAACTTTCGAGGTGGGCAAACACACATACAGCTGGAGGGCAAAGGGAGCAAAGCGTTTACTCTGCCTGGGTCGAAAGCAGCATTTTTCCGGTACACTGTTTTCTCGTATCTTATAGTCATCGAAGGCTATACATTTGGTTGTGTTTACAAAATATCTGCAAAGAATCAAACAATACTCGAGTGAAAGTGAAATAAAATTTCCAACATTCAAAAAAGTTGTTACTTTCTTCCCTGGTCTCCTCTATTCTTCTTCACCTTAATAATTCATCTTACTAGCTGTGAATTTCTTTAGATTTATTATTTAAATAAATCAATATATATATATATATATATATATATTGATTTTTCGTGTTTCCCTATCCGCCAAGTTTTCTTCACAACCAGATACTACCAACCCCTGGTGGTTATGGTGGTGGATAGCCCTTGGTGTCACATTAAAAATATGCGAGTTTGGTGGGGGTGGCCGAGCGTGGGTGGGAGTGGGTAACGAAAATGTGCATTCTAGCACATTGTTTTCTTGTGGGACGGCCGCAAATACTTCAAATTGTCCAGAATGGGCCCGCCGACTGTGTCGGTAGGTCTAGAAGGTTCCGTAAAAATCCGCTCTAGAAATTTCTGGAAGGAGAACGTTCTAGAAAATTCCTAAAAGTTCTATAAGGTTCCAAACTATGTGGCGAAGTGTGCCGGTGAGTCAAAAATGTTTGAGAATGTCCAGTAAAGCTCTAGAAAGTTCTGGAAGGGGAGTGTTCTAGAAGATTCACGAAAATTCTATAAGGCTCCAAACTAAGAGGTGAGTCTAGAAGGTTCCAGAACGTTTGATAAAGGTCTATTAAATTCTGGTGGCGGAGTGTGTCTGTGATTCTTTAAGATTCCAGACTGTTCGATAAAGTTCAAGAATGTTCTGGATGGAGAACGTTCTAGAATATTCACGAAAGTTCTATAATGTTCCAAACGGTATGGCGGAGTGTGTCTTTGAGTCTAGAAGGTTCCAGAATGTTCGAAAAGCTCTAGAAAGTCCTGGAAGAAGAACGTTATAGAAGATTA
Organism: Agrypnia vestita; assembly: GCA_016648135.1. NCBI lineage: Eukaryota > Metazoa > Arthropoda > Insecta > Trichoptera > Phryganeidae > Agrypnia > Agrypnia vestita. The sequence continues at coordinate 53,816 of JADDOH010015622.1, forward strand.
TTAAAAGTTCTGTAAGGTTCCTAAGTTAGTAGCGGAGTGTGTCGGTGTATCTAGAAGGTTCCAGAACGTTCATGAAGGCTTTCTATAAGGTTTCAAACTGAATGCCGGAGTATGCCGGTGAGTCTAGATGATTCTAGAATGTTCGATAATGCTTTAGAAAATTCTGGAAGGAAAAGGTTCTAGAAGATTCCCGAAAAATCTATAAGGTTCCAAACTGACTGGCGGAGTGTGTCGTTGAGTCTAGAAGATTTCAGAACGTTCGATAAACCTGTAGAAAGTTCTGGTAGGAGAACATTCTAGAATATTCCCAAAAAATCTATAAGGATCTAAATTGAGTGCGAAGTGTGTCAGTGAGACTAGAAGATTCCAGAACGTTCGATAAAACTCTAGAAGTTCTGGAAGGAGAAATTTCTGGAAGGAGAACATTCTAGAAGATTAACAAAAGTTCTATAAGGTTCCAGACAAAGTGACGGAGTGTATCTGTGACTCTTTAAGGTTCCAGAACGTTTGATAAAGTTCTAGAATGTTCTGGAAGGAGAACGTTGTAGAAGATTCTTTATTCTTCTAAAGAATGTTCTCTTACGTTCCAAACAGTGCGGCGGAGAGTGACTGTGAGTGGTTCCAGAACGTTCATGAAGGTTCTCGAATGCTTTAGAAGATTCTATAAAGACAAAGTTCAAGAGAGTTCTAAAAGGTTCCAAACAGAGTGGCGGAGTGTGTCGGTGAAGCTAGAAGGTTCTAAAACGTTCAATTACGTTCGCAAATGTTCTGGAAGGAGAACGCTGTAGAAGATTCCCGAAAGATCTCTAACGTTCCAAACAGTGTGGCGGAGTGTGTCTGTGAGTCTAGAAGGTTCTAGAATGTTCGGTAAAGCTCTAAAAATTTCTGGAAAGAGAACGTTCTAGAAGTTTCCTAAAAGTTCTATAAGATTCCAAACTGAGTGACGGAGTACGTCGGTGAGTCTAGAAGGTTCCAGAACTTTCATTAAGGTTCTCGAATGCTTTAGAAGGTTCTGAAGGAGAAAGTGTAAAAAGGTTTTATACGGTTCCAAACCGATTGGCTGAGTTCATCGGTGAGTCTAAAAGTTTCCAGAAGATTAAGACAAGGTTCCAGAATCAGCCTGTGTCAGCGAGTTTTAAAGGTTCCGGAAAGTTCTAGAGTGTTCGAGAATGCTCTAAAAAGTTCTGGAAGGAAAAAGTTCTACAAGCTATCAGAAAAATCTATAAGATTTCTAAATTGAGTGGGGGAGTGCGTCGGTGATTCTAGAGATTCTAGAAATAATTATAATGCTTTAGAAGCTTCTGCAAAGGGAAAGTTCTAGAAGATTCCAGGAAGTTATATAAGATTTCGGAATGCTCTAGTAAGTTTTGGAAAGTTCTCTCTAGAGTGTTATGATTACGCGCTAAAATATCTGTTGATATTTTGGCAAAGCGAAGACGGTCACAGGTGCCGAAACCAGCAAAAAAGAGACGTCAACACAAATCTATGCTTATCGAATTATGGTCCCGAGCGAAGCCGGGCCAACCAGCTAGTAATCAATACGCAGTATCATGTTTAGGTATAGTATTTTTAAATGTTAGTTTTCAATTTCAATCACGTCCAAAGCATGTTTGTCTAACTGAACCCTGTAAGTGATATATATTATTAATAGATCCCGGCGCTTACGTACATTGTACCTACGCGTAGACTCGCATTGAGAGAATTAATATACACACACGTTTGCGTGGTAGACAAATGAAGTGTATGGTAAATTGAAGAGAATGAGTGTTCGCGACATTGCATTACTAAACGGTTGACATTTTAAATAAGAGAAATGACTTGTATATTATTGTTCCCCAGCAGTTCATGATATGCGATATAATCAAATCGTCTCAATCAAATGCAACCAGGAACTGATTTCTAAAATTATACAAAATTACACTTTGTATAATTATATCTATTCTATATAATTATATAGATTATGATCGGTTGACTTTGTAATAACGGTATAAATAAAATAAGCTTTGAAAATAAAAAGATGGGATCAATCGAATGAACTAAAAACTACAAAAAAATAGCTATACAGTTGTAGGTGAGTGCGTGCCATTTGAACTCGTCTAGATACCATTTAATAAAAAATCTGTCTTTTCTTATTTAAAAATAAAAAAAATACTGCAATATACAATTTATATATCTGCGATTGGTGTAATAAAATTGCATGAAAATTGTAGTCAGGATTGTCTAATGGAATAAGTGACTGGTAGTGTAGGAATTTTAGAAAGTTATGTCAATTTTCAATTTTATATTTATTACGCCCTTTAAGGGTATTATACAAAAATATTAGAGTACAGTACTAGAATAGAGTATAGTCCTATTGCACCTGATCTTGACCGCCGCGCCTTAACACAGCGTTCGTCAGTGTGCCTTTATATTTGTTGCCCAGTCTATGTAGCCTAGGTACGAGAGAATTGTTGTGTGAATTTGTTCTCGTATCGTCACGGTAAAACAGAGACGGTGTACGAGTAATTCAACACACAGCGGCACGTGAAGTGTGATGAGACGCAAAATATCAGGGTCAAATGTGAATTAATCAATATCTATATATAAAAAGAAACCCGTGTTTCCCTATCCGCCAAGTTTTCTCCACAACCAGCCACAACCACCCACCGGTGGTAATGGTGGTGGATAGCCCTTGGTGTCACATTGAAAATATGCGAGTTTGGCGGGGGTGGCTGAGCGTTGGTGGGAGTGGGTGCCAAAAATGTGTTTTCTAACACATTGTTTTGTTATGGGAAGGCCGCAAATGCTTCAGATTGTTTTAAAATAGGCGCGCCGACTGTGTCGGTGAGTCTAGAAGGTTCCGGAAAAACCTGCTATAGAAAGTTCTGGAAGGAGAAGGTTCTAGAAAATTCCCGAAAGTTCTGTAAGGTTCCGGAGAGGCGGAATGTGTCGGTGTGTCTAGAAGGCTCCTGTACATTCGATAAATTTCTTGAAAGATCTGGAAGCAAAATGTTCTAGAAGGTTCGCGAAAGTTTTATGACGATCCAAACAGTGTACTAAAAATCTACGCGTGCGAAGCCGCGCGGGCACAGCTAGTAATTTATATAGTACAATTAGATCACTGTTAACAAACCGGTAAATGTTAATAAAAATACGTAGTTTATATTTTCAACTGGAACATGAAGGCGGTGGTTAATATACATAGGGGAAGGTGGTGTCAAAAGTAACAAAATAGACATTCTGGTTTATAACAAAATAATTAACCGGTTAAATTACCTGTTTTTTTTTTTCAAAGCACTTCCATATATTTAGGAACTAAGTGTATGGTTAAAAAAATTGAAGGTATTAAGAATTTTTGTTTATTTGAAAATTAAAAAAAGAAGAAAACTGTTACATTTGACACCACAGTGGTGTCGATAGTAACACTCGTGGTGTCAATTGTAACATAAGTCGCACAAAACATAATGTATGTACTTATTTTTATTAGGTATATTTTTATGTACTAAATGACTATAAAGTTGTAGATACATAAAAACAAAACAAATTATCTAATTATAAACCAAAATTTATAAAATAATTAGAAAAAAATCTAATTTAATATGCTTCCCTAAAATAATTTTAATACCGTGAAAGTAGTTCAAATTGCTCAATCATTATCAGATTCACATTCATATTTAATTGTTTGGTTTGGGCACAATTCTCATGCGCCTATAATTTACAGGAGGAACACTGGATCCTGCCCTCTTTGCTTGTTGAATATGGTTTGGTACAAATTAAACATAAAGCATCATCAGTTTCTTCTTTTTTCTCGGTTATTATACAAGTTTTTGTTCTTCTTTTACCTTGCTTATTTTTTGCAGCTTTGTTACTCAATGCGAAGGATTCCTTCTGATAAATGCAATCAGCTAATCTTTCGAAGCCATACCAACTTCATCCCAACCAGTGGGATATGTCAGAGTTGAGTTGTTGATGTTATTGGAGTAATAGTTGTTGATAATTTATTTTGACTAACAAACTAACTAACCATCACGCCATTTCCTCGCAGGGGTATGCAGAGAGGAATGAACACCACACTCTTCTATCCTGGTACACCACTTTTGCTTTGGCCACATTCATACATCTTCTCATACAAGTTCTACGATTGTTTGCGGCTTTAAATAGGGCCATCCTCAAATACTTGTAGTATCTGATCGTGCCAG
>JADDOH010015623.1:0-46129 GCA_016648135.1 Agrypnia vestita
TCGGTGTCCATCATAACTTCAAAACTACAGCACCGATCCTTTTGAAATTTTGAACACTATTTCTGTACATAATTTACGAGGTAACGCTGGAGAGTTTTTTTTCAAATTTGTTATTAATTTTTATTTTTTAATAACAAATTAGTCGATGTTTTTCGCAAAAAATCGCGTTTTTCCCTTCAAAATGTTCCAAAAAATTGAAAAATTGAAATTTCAAAAAACCCTCCCTGCGTTACCTGGGAAAATCTATTATCTAACGAATGAACTTTGATTTTTTGATTTCAGATGATCTAGCACCAAGTTATGATGGACACCGCAATTCTACTTTTTTCCGAGACACGTCCGAATAATTGCTGCCATTGCCGTATTTTTTAATATTTCGTCTTGAAAATTTTACACATTATTCTTCAAATGTCATACTTTAATGTATCATTGGTTTAAATAAAGAGATTTTAACTGTGTCGTCACAAAAAATTCACAAAAACATGCCTTTTTTGTACGAATTAACCTTACCCCCCCCTTAAGGTCGTATGCCGCTCAATTTGGCGCACGATTGCTGAATTTTAGACACTTTTGTGATGGTTAATTCATGTAAAAATCAACAATAATCGCTAAGAAGTTGCAGTTTCTGGTTTCTCAATATACAGACTTCAATAATTACTTAAATTTCAATAATTACTTGTACAATAATCACCGATACATTAATTATGAAAATAAGTAACGAAATTTACTGTCAGAAATGTACGCACATATTTATCGAATAAAACCATTGCAGCAATAACACTAAAGATATTGTATTTCAATATTTTCGTTCTAAATATATCAAACAATATAAAAATATTTCATTTTAACACTTTTTTATTTAAAAATAACACTTTTTTTAACAGATAAGTAACACAATTAATGCGCGGTTCGAAGACGTCATTTGGAATTATTTTTTGTTCGGTTTGCGCGGCAAATGAGGTTACTTGACAAATAGAACTCGTTCATTTATTCAAAAACTTGAGATATAACCAATGATAAGCTTTAAAAACCCATAAACGCGAGTAAAATTGGCCAATTCGCGTATGTGTCTAGGGAGCGCAGATCTGCGCTCCGGCACCCGACCGGTTAAGGAGCTGCACCACCTTGATACCTTACACTTTTTATAGACTGAATGCGGTGGAAATGCGGTCACTAAGACGCTTGTATGGAAAATCTTTGGTCGATAGAGCGGGAAATGAACAAATTAGAAGTGAATGTAATGCTGGCTGCTGTGTGGTAGATAGAATAAAGAAAAGAGTGCTTAGATGGTTTGGTCATGTAGAACGTACGAGTGAGGAAAGTATGGTTAAGAAATATATGGGGCGAGTGTTGAAGGCAAAAGGAATAGAGGGCGTCCGCCAAATACCTAGCGCGATCAGATACTTACTACAAGTATTGGAGGATGGCCCTGCTAAAAGCCTCAACAACCGTAGAACGTGTATGAGAAGATGTATGGTAGCGAAAGCAAAAGTGGTGTGTCAAGATAGAATATGGCGTTCTATCCTCTCTGCCTACCCCTGCGGGAAACGGTGATGGTTGGTTAGTCTTACAGCTTTATCTTGAAGCTCTAAAAATAATTAATAAAGTAGCTTGTTGGTCTTGTGGTTAGGTGATCCAAAGGTCGCAAGTTCGAATCTCACTCCAGACAAGCAAATTCAAATTCATAGCACAAGCGTTTAGCTTAATTTGAAAATAGTAAGAATATTGATGTGACACGAATTCCGTGTACGCATCTCTATTTTTTTTTTTTTTTTTATTTTAGTCATCTCGCATCACTCATTCAAATTTTTGTTTAAATGGCCGAGATACATCAATTTTAAACTGGCCAACATAATTTCGACAACAAAGAGATCCTAGTTAGCTTAAAGAAAAGCATTTGGATCGTGCATACTGCCAATTTTGACATATGGAGTGGAGACAATGGCCCTTACAAAAAAAAGTGTAGAAAAGTTCAAATGCGCACAACGATCTATGGAGAGATCTGTACTTGGCGTAAGCCTAAGATAGAATTAGAAAGGCGCAGAACTATAGAATATTGGATATCATGGATCGTGTAGCGAAGCTAAAATGGCAATGGGCAGGGCATGTTGCAAGGCAGAATGCTACAAGATGGACTCCCAGAGTTATGAAATGGAGACTTTGGGAAAATAAAAGGGGAAGACCTCAAAAGAGACAGAAGATATAACCGCTGTGAGGGGGAAGAAATGACTACAACTAGTAAAAAAACTTAAATAAAAAGGAAGGATTAAAGTGTATGGAAGAGGCCTATACCCAGCAGTGGAGAGATGAAGGCTGAGGAACAAGAAGAAGAAGTGATGGGTGAATTTTAAGCAAATTTCATTATCCTTTCGCGTTTTTCTCTAAACTCTTTTTTTCAGACTGGTGGAAAAAATATCTCAAAAAAAAATTAAGTAATTAATTTTATTATTTACTTAATTAATAAAATTAATTATTACGTTTTATTAATAAAAATGCGCTGCTTGCTTATTGTGAATTTGTAGCATCGATTTTCTTAGTAAATTAATTTCATGCTGTTGTCATTTGCACGAAAAAAATTTTTTTTTCGGTATTCTACATCATAGACCTCATTTAAAAAAAAACTCAAACCCTGGCAATGACATGATAATCTCCACGAGCTGCGTACTTCATGCAGAAGGATCTTTGCGGGACAGCAGATAACTCCACCATTTTGAAAATTTCAAAATATTTATTTAATGAAAAATGTTTACCAATATACATCGTGTAACAGAGCTAGTCCACAATACTTTACAGATGGATTCCTGCCTTGATTATTTATGAGTCAAAAATGTTCAAGCAACCATGACCTGATAATATCAATAGTTATGGAGTTGTGTAATATCAAAGTTTGCATTTTTTTCCAATATTTCTGACTTATTTTTACAAAATTTTGAAGTATCATTACAATAACTTATAACGATTATGAAAAATTCATTTGTTTCAATAAAAGTTAAATAAAAAATTCCAATTGGAAAGCATTCCGATTGGAAAGTTTTTTATCATTATCATCTTCATCCCCTTGTCCTAGTAGGCTCTGGGGTCCAAAGACTCGACGAGGTGTTTCCATGTTCCCCTGTCTTGCGCTGCTTCTGCATGAGTCAACCATTCTACACCCATTCTGTTTTCATACACATTTTTCTGTTGCTTCTCCCAGTTTAATCTGGGGCAAACCACCGGCCGTCTTCCTTTCGGGGTTCCCAGGAGGATTCTTCTTGGTATTCGTTCCTCATCATCATTTTATTTGAATTGTATTAAAGCTAATAAATTTTTCATATAAGATGTAAGAAACTGTAATGATAGTCCAACGTTTTGCAAAAAATAAGTCAGAAATATTGAGAGGGAAAAAATGCAAACTTTGATGTCGCATACATCATTAACTATATATATTTATATTAGGTCATTGTTGCTTAAACATTTTCGACTCACAATCAAAGCAAGAATCCACCTGTATTGTAGTATTGTGGACTAGCTCTGTTACACCCTGTGTAACGTAAACAATGATAATAAAACGAATTTTGTATGTGAAATAGTTGTCAAAGAAAAATTGAATTTGTTTTTAATGACTCCAAAAGGTGTAACCCTTTAAATTCAACCGCCAAAAAATATATTCAAAATAAATAAAAATTCACGTAACTATTGCACATATGAAATTATTTTTACTATCATTGTTTACGGTATACGGCATAATTTTTTTTTATCAACGTATTATTTTTAAAATATCAAAATGGCGGAGTTATGTAACTGGGAGGAACCCCGTAATACGCCCACCTTTTGGAGATAGTCATGTCGCCAGGGTTTGAGAGAACTATCTATTTATATTGGGACATTGCTGCTTGCACATTTTCGACTCATAATTTAGCCAGAAATCCACTTGTATTGTGGATTAGCTCTGCCTGTATATTTGACAGTAAAGATTCCATGTATGGTGGTTGCTTTATTCCAGATTATTTATTTATTGAAATTAACGGACATGGTCCAATAAAATACAGTACCTAACATAAACAACACACAATATATCAGAATAAAGGTTACAGCAATTTAAAACAAAAGCAAGGACAGATGAAAGTAGTTACAAGATGGAGAAAATATTCGGACTAATCTAATCAGAGATTGTTTGAATCGAGACAGACTTATCCTCCTGTTTCGAATTTATAAGACGACATATCCGAGACATAGGAGCATGGAATCCATAATTAGTTCTATGATGGTTAAGGAATACCGCTTCATTATTTCTGAGTCTACAGCAAGGGATATTGAATTTTATTTGTCCCAGTAACGAAGGCACATCAGTGTGGCCGTTTAATTTTTTGAATATGGCGATCGATGAAGTCGGTGTTAGATTACTTTGAACTAATGTTTTATACAACAGTAATGGAGATGACGCCTTCTTAAAAGGATTTGTTAGTTTACGACGATTTTCAAGATGTCATCATGAAAATAAAAATTCTATTTAAATCTTGTGGTTAGATGGCTACCGTCGTCGCATTAACGGCAAAATTTCGGATAGTCACTGCTTACCCTTTTACGGACCCGACCAGGGGCGGGGAGCGGGGGTCACGGAGCGAGATGATTAAAAAACCCGGGCCACGGCGCGCAATCACAATCACAGGGCTCAGGTGACTGCGCTGCGCTGGGAGCGACTGGAGGCCCGCCTGACGGCACCTGCCCGCGTACAACGTATTGGAAATATCCCACTAATCCGGGGGGAGGTTCTCAAACTGCAAAAGCTACATAACACTAAGCAGGTGTAAAAATTCTTGAACGCCAATCACGAGACAAAAAAGTACCTACCTACTGACTAAACCACCCTGTCCTGACGAAATTATCGGAGCAGTAAGAGTGGCGTAGTTGGCAACAACCGAAGAGAGCGACAGAGTTAAGAGTCAGGAGGTCTTTCCTTATCTAGCGGAGGGCTGACAATGGCGGATGATGAAGAACGTGCGCTTTAATATTGTCTTTGTCTTCTTCTTGTACTCTATCCGTGCAACGGACGTTTGTTATCGTCACTTATTTTATTGCGGCCGGTCTTTTTCAGCTATGATGTTCTCCTTCTTCCGGGTCCCCGACTTCTAATAATCTTTCCCTGCATTATGAGGTGCAAGATCTCTTCTTCTCTGGATTTTTCATAATTTTGTCTGAGGTATTGAAGTTTTTAGATTTTTATTGTTTTCATTAACTATTTTTCTTTATTCATCGGAGCCATAATACCTTTTAACTAACTCTGTAACTCTGTCCATCCCGCTTATTCTGAGTATTATTCTGTACATCCACATCTCGAATGGTCAGGTCGCCTTATCGATTCTTCGGTAAACGTCTATACTTCCATTCCAATATATTATCATAATATTTTGGTTTATGCTACATGAGAGATTCTAAGTTCTAAAGTACCAATAAAAGGGCTTGTTGGGGATATATTTTTTACACGGCGGATAAAATATACCCCTAACAAATTCTTGTGGGTCTTCAATCTTGAAAAATAATCAATATCTCCATTTCAAGAAAACTATAAACATAGTAAAAACCGTATTGATTATTTTCAGCGTCGACCGGTTTCGATGCCACTATATCTTCGTCAGGACGGATGCACAATAACGTTATTGCAATACTGAATTTATCAGCTAGTAGGTAATTAATTTATCATAAAAATTAATTTTATCTTGATCATTAAAATGACGGTTTCTGAGGGGTGGAATCGGAGTTAACTGTAAAAGTGGTTGTAACGGTAATATCGAGAGGAAAGGAGAATAGTTGGTGAACGTATAATAATATTGTTAAGCAAATTAATACCCGAGTTCTAATTGCTTTTAATTTCTAAGCATTCAAAATTATTCATTTCTATGCTTTCCATCAATTTTAATGATCCTTATGAAAAATCTTTACAATACGCCAAAAGGTTTCGTATAACTCGTGCAAAAATATACATATTTCTCCTTCATTTGCACTACCATTGGCTCCACACAAAGAAGACAGATGATAATAGAATGAGATGATCATACCAAATCCCTCAGCGATCGACCTGTAATAAAATTTCGTCTTATTTCCGTCAAGCGCTGAGAGACATAAAACAAAGCACTACTACTCAAGTCATTAAAAAAATTGCCATTTAAAAAATCGCACCCCGTTTATCCGACCCTGGAGGATCGGGAGTCGACTTATTAGTCATTTTCTCATCTGCACGCGTGAAATGAAACTGTGGCGAGAAGCCGCGCAATCTCGCTAATGGAGAAAACGATAGCTGGGCTGCTAATAAAAAAATCATTCAAGCGCGCGGGCCACAGCCCTCCCCGCCCTGCCGCCAGCAGCCCCTAAACTGTTCGCCGCTCTGCGCACAACACGAACAAGAAAACGAATCCACAAACATATTAATCAACTACACATAAAAATAAACTGTACGCAGACCAAAGCGGCGATCGAATGATGGGATAGATTATTTCCCAATTTGTCGAAAAGGACCGCAAAGTTGAAGGATCGCCCGCAGATGGCGTACGCTCCGAAGAAGATAACAAGGCGGGCTCCGAAACGCGTGAGATGAATAATACGGAAGTGTTCCCTTCGGCACCCGTCGGGGGGGGGAGATGGGGTGAAGGATGTACCGGGAACGAGGTAAAAGCCATAAGTCAGAGCGCAAATGTACATGTATCATGATTTGAATCTACTAAATTATCAAGTTTCTCGATAATGTTACCCAAACATTATGCGGGGTCGAATATTTATCCAATGACAAAGCGGAAGGACTGTTGATAATATTCAGTACAAGTTACTTGCACAGTATACTAAGAATAGTAATACGTCTTCATACAAACCGGCCGCTACCCATTAGAATGTGTGCGTGCGTGCTCGGCGCCGAGTACGCACGCACTGTGACGCACACATTGACACAGAATATGGGGGCACAAGGCGGCGGCAGTAAGGGCCGTGCCTTCGGTGCCATTCGCGCTCGCAGCCGCCGCTTTAGAAAAAAAAAATGCGCTTCCTGAAAAAAATGCCTTTTTTATGTTTGTGGTGCTTTAATAAAAAGGTGTGTTAATTATCACAAAGACTGTGAGTTTTTATAAGTCCACGTTGATGTTAATCAGCGTTCTTGCAATTTAAGTGCAGAAATTTTCGGGTTTCGTGTCTACCTTGTGCGTCGGAATCTCAGACGCTAAGAGTTAAAAGAAAGGGAGTAAAAATAAAGTGACCTAGTGTCAACGCAAGAGTAGGCTAATAACTCGCCGACAGGCCGAAGATAAACTACTTTTCTGGGTATACTGTGTTACTTGTAAGGTTTTTCAACGTTTTACAGTAGATAAATCGGAAAAATTGAAGAAAAAACGCGCTTGCCCCGCATAGTCAAGAATGCCACTGAGCAAACGGATGTACAATTAAGAATTGACGGTAATTACGTTATTTTCTAAAAAAAAGTGTACAAAGATAAATAACTAACCCACAAAAACTAAGTTTTTATTATACTCCCTTTCTCATTGAATCAGGTTTCGTGCCTACTGCACGCGTCGGGGTCATTACTCATTTGTATCGATTCAAATTTGAAAAAAAAACATTAAAATTTAGAAAAATCCAAAATTATACTACAATTATTAAATTTTTTAAACGAAAATTTGTTAGATCATTTTTATCTTCGCCACGAGTCTGCCTGCAAAGTTTCAGCTCGATTCGATCACGGGAAAAGGGTTAAAAATCGATCCCAAGTTTTTCCGGCAGACAGCAAACGGCAGATGCTACGAGTTAAAAGAAAGGGAGTAAAAATTGTTTGCCGTTGATAAACAAACAGACGACATGAACATTTTTTTCTTTTTCTTCTTTTCTTTAAATAAAATCAGAGACGCGAATACGGAATGCGTGTCGCATCAATATTCTTACCATTCTCAAAATAAGCTAAACGCTTGTGCTATGAAAACAGGACTAACTTGCTGGTCCTGGAATGGGGCTCGAACCACCGACCAAATGCATAAATGTTTTTTTACGCGCGCTCGACAGTCCACATTTTTGGATATGACTGCTTTAAGGGATCTCCGGGTTTTACGCACCGGGGCGAGTGAGTTGATAACTAGTAATTGAATTGACATAATTCTCTAAGTAACAGTGTCGGTCACTAATGTAATGTTCATCACTGACGCAACCAAGACGCTACGCTAATGGCATTGTTTTCACAGCCTTAATTCGCGGCCAAAACGGCGCTGTTTACACTCTTACATAAACATGCTACGATTTTGCGATAATTTTATTTGTGTTGTTCATTTCATGTGAAAGTTAAATTTTCGTTGGCGAATTGTGAAAAACTGAAGCAAAACAAGTAGAATTTCATCAATTAGAGATCGTAGGTCATTTGGATTAACAGAAAAGGTGAGTTCATTTATATTGGAATATATAGATATTGATGTAAATAAGAATAATTTGTTTACATTTTAGATTCATTTGGCAATATTTTTTTATTGCGAATAATTATTGTATAACTAATAACTAGTTAATAAATGGAAAGCTGAAATTCAAACATAAAAAGTTTGACGGGTTAGAGCTAGTATAATGATAATGTATAGTTTATGTGGCGCCATTTTAGTAAAATTTTCACTTAAAGGACGTGTTACACAGCAATTTTTCAGTCTTGCACTGTATTTCATAATTAAAAAACTTACTTCAGGAGGAATACCTACCTATGACGAGCAAAAAGGCAATTTTCGTGACTTTTTTTAAGGAAACCTATATGAATTATGGTATTGGTATCATTTCTACATGAAAGTACACACTTTTAAGAATACGTAAAAAAATGTTAAAAAATATTCAACATTAACGGAAAATTTTTGGGTTCTGTCGACTGCAGAAACAAAAGGTCCTCCACGGTGACCAATCCCATTTCATCTGTAATCATCAGAATGAAAACAAAAACGAAAAAATTATTAAAATTGATACTATAATTTAGTCTTTACATAGACGTTTTCGAAAACATTGATTTTTGACAAAATGGCGGGCGATTGAATTTAAAATAGCGTTTTTTAGGGAAAAATTCGGATTCTTTATGCCGGTAAAATAAACTAAGTCATTAAAAAATATCCTACGACAAAGACTAGATAATTATGTATAGAATAAACCACTAGAAATTTCAAGTTGATCGGTTCAGTGGTTGCCGAGATATTGTCACCGATTTTTAAAACATGGTTTTGAGTAAAACGCGTTTGAAAATTGAGTAATAAATAAATCGCTTAATTTTTCAACTTCCATAAAATCATCGATTCCAGGTCCACAACATAAGTCCACCACCTTACTTAGAATCCCCATATCATCGAGCACTCTTCACAAACATAATAGAAACAGGTCTAACGGTGATACGCAATGAGGAGCCCGACCGGCAGCTACCTGCGTGTGACCCGACCGCCGTGTGGTGCGACGCGTAATCAACAAAGAGATGGCATTCTTATCAGCTATAACTTTGTTTTTTTTTCTTGAAATTTTCACCAGACATTCTTAAGATCTCAAGCTTTAAGAAAATGCAAAAATTTTAAAAACGATTTTTTTTAACATTCTAGGTAGGTGTAGGTATTCCCCCTTAAGGATATAATTTTTTGAAAAGGTGCGATTTTGGTATTTCTTTAATTGATGGACCGTTCCATAGTACTAAGGATAGAGAACAATTTATTTTATTTTATTTGCATTTACAATAATCCTTTATCATTATAAAATCCAAACAGTCAATGAAAAATTAATGGAAAATTATCCTTGCTTCCATTCAATTCCACTGGGTCCGCGTATGTTTCACAATAGTTTTGAATTTCTCCAACATTGAAGAGTGCTAACATTTCCTTCTCTCCTAATTGGTCCAGAGTTGAAGAGGTATCGGCCGAAGACGCTGTTTGACTGCAAAAAAATGCAGTATCGGGAGGTCCTTTTGAGTTCGACAACACCGTTTGTAAAATAGAGTGTACTCCCACGGTGACGCGGTAGGAAGGCGAATGTAAAAACAATATTAGCAAGTCTGACTTGCCTCCGAAGAGACACGTATTGTATGGAAAGGGGGAGGAAGTACCGGGTGGGGGGGGTGAAGGGGCGCACAGAGGCGACATCCGAGACGAGAAATGATAACAAAAAGGCCTCGGCAATCGCGATGGATCGACTCGCGCGGTTTTCGGTACCCCGAGGTCGGGGGGATGGCTTTGGGAGAGAAATAATCAAGAATACACAAATCCTGTAAAAGTTCATCTCACTTTTTCCAGAAATCAGCAGAAAATGATTAACTAGAAATATATTTTGGCCCCGACTGAACAAAAAAAAGCGATACTATCCAGAAATGTGTTTTTAATTAAGTACATACAAATATTTTTAATTTTATGTACAATCAATGTAAAATAGGAATGTACCGCAATTGTACTATTCTAACTAACAGGTGCGTATAGTGAGAACATTTTAAATTGAGGAAAAAATATCAAAATTAAATATTTATCTGACAGAATATTATTATGAAATATTAAAATCTGAATCTGAATAATATGATAATTATTGTGATAGGAATATTACAATACATATTTTATATGGACTTTTTTCAAAATATATGCTTAGGAAAAGTCATGCTTCAATGCTCTCACCGCACGCCACTACTAACTAACTAACAAGGCAGAGGTATGCAGAGAGAGGCACACTACTTTTGCTTTAGCCACGTTCATACATCTTCTCATGCACGCTCTACAATTGTTAAAGCTTTTAACAGGGCTATCCTCTAATATTTGTGGTTCTGACGGTGCCAGGACGCCCTCTGTTCCTGCTGCCTTCAACCTCGCCTGGCATATTTCCTTATCCATCCTCTTCTCGCTTATTCGCACCACATGACCATCTCAGTGATCCTTTCTTTATTATATCTAACACGCTCCAGTCAACATTACATTAACTTCTGATTTGTTATATTCTATTCTAATTGCGATATGGAAAATTATTTAGGTAATCAATTTCGTTTACGATTTTTGTTGGTAACATTACTAATCAGTGAATTTTTATTAATTTTTTCAATTTCTTAGAACCTACGATACTCTACTTGCGGCTAGACCAATGTAGTACTGACACTTTTACTAAGTAACTTAGTGTTTTTACTACGCTTATATCAGTCTCACCTGTCTGTCTGGACGGAATCTTATAATCGATATTTCACCCACTTCCGAATGTCCAATCCAGCTGAAATTTTGCACACCGACGTATTTTTGATGGCAATACATGAATCAATTATTTGAGATTCATTAATTAATCAATTATTCCATCATGATTGATTAATCAAAGTTTTTTATGGAAAATCAATTAGTTAATGAGCTCTCCAAAAGATGGCGCTAGTTTACTTCCGAAATGATTTTGTACGCTGGGTAATATTAAGAATAAAAAGGAGAAAATTATATTATATGAAAAAAAATTAAATACACGGACAATTTTTTATTTCCTCTCTCTCACAGAATTCTGTAATCTATATCAATATCGTAAGCGCCCACCTTTTATTTGGAGAGTAAGGCAAACAAATTCTGGCCTAAATTTTATTTTTACTTTTTAGTACATTTAAATATAAGCGTGGTTTTAAATAAATAAAAAAAATTCTGTAATATAATTTTATAATATTCCATGAATTGGAAGGTAAAAAATCAAGACAAAAACCTTCAAACAACGCAGGAATACTCAATGTCATAAATTTTTATGGAGACGTATTTGAATAGAAGACGATACACTCGTACAAGGCCGTACAAGAAACGAAAACAGAAAGGAAAAAATGTGAAATTAGATTGAACGTGGCGGACTTTCTCCCTTATTTTAGATCGACTTTAGAGAAGAAGCCGTCCGTCCGATGCGGCCCTGGCGATGTCGTGAACACGACTACAAATGTATCAAAATAACTTGTTCAAAACAAACCCAACACCCGTGAATAAATTGAATGAAGCTGTTATAAAAGAGCGCGAGACACCTTTTCAACACTTCACACCACTCAAGTGGCAATATTATGTGTTGGAACATTCCAAACATTCATTAATATACAGGGTTATTTGGAAAACATTAATAACCTGACTTTAATTATGAGTCAAAAATATCCAAACAACCATGACCTATTATCAATGCTTATGGAGATACGCGACATCTATGTTAGCATTTTTTTTTAATTTCTGACTTATTTTTTGTAAAACGTTGGACTATCATTACATCGAATATGAAAAATTTATTCCATTTTAATACAAGACAAATTAAATAATAAAAATACTGCAGAAATTCCAATTGGAATGTTTTCCAACTGGAATTTCTGCAGTGTTTTTATCATTTTATTTTACTTGAATTGAAACAAATTAAATTATCGTAATCGATATGAGTTACTGTAATGATAGTTCAAAGTTTTGTAAAAAATAAGTCAGAAATATTGAAAAAAATGCAAAATTTGATATTGCATAACTCCATAACCATTGATATTAGTCATGGCTGCTTTAACATTTTCGACTCATAATCAAATATAGTCCTGCGAGGTTATTAATGTTTTCCAAATAACCCTGTTTAAACTGGTGTTTTAAAACCGTCTTAGGACTAACGTTCATCGGATTTCATCATTTTCATATTTTTTTTAAACTTTAAAAATAATAACCTACAATATAGCAGCCTCATAGTTTTACAATTTTTAAATTTCTGACTATAGAAATGGACTTAATTTTTTCGTATTTGAAAAATGTTCCTTCGTAACAAAAACTCATTTTCTTTTTTTAATTAAATAGAGATGCGAACACGGAATACGTGCCAAATCAATATTCTTACTATTTTCAAACTAACCTAAACGCTTGTGCTATGAAAATAGGATTAACTTGCTGGTCTAGAGTGAGATTCGAACCCGCGACCTTCGGATCACGAGGCGAGAGTCCTAACCACAAGACCAACAAGCTACATTTATAGTAGGTATTTAAAAAATGTCCCTTATTTCCGTAACTGTCGACATTTCACCCGAAGTGTAAAGAATATATTGTATTCAAAATTAAATTAAGAAGACTCCCCCGAAGTTTTTGCTACTAGCTACGAGATACCCTATATTGTAACATAACACAAAACATGTTGTGTACAATTAGCAATCTGGACTTTTTTTAAGTAAATTGGGAATTACTAGAAGGTTTTAAAGTAAACGATGGAAAATCTGACTACATTCGCGAAACGTCCGGAAACCCGAAACGGTGTATAAAAGGGACGACGCTACTGCACAGTACAGTTTATATTGACAGTTCGGCGATTTCATAGAAATGGACTAGTGCGAATTATTAGCAAACGAAAATAAATTACCAGAGGCGTTTGGCAATTGACAATTGGCGTTCGATAGCGAATGATTGCGATCACAGACGTGTGATCGCACTCATTAGAAGGCGAGTACAAATTGTTCCAGACAAGTGGAAGATTCTCGAGAGAAGACTGAAATTAGTCCGAATTACGTAATACTGCTCCAGTTAAGTTCGTGACTAGTTTCAAGCGTTCCATTGTCAATACAGTAAAGACAGTACGGGTTCAAGGACTCACATGTGACTTCCAGCGTGGTGGTGGCGCTCTCCACCGGCGCGCTCCCGCCGGTCCGGCAGCCGTACACGCCCTGGTCCAGCAGCCGGTCGGCGCGGGAGATCCTCAGCCTGGACACGGAGCCTGGGCCCCCCGCCTGAACCACCTGCCGGCGGGGCGAGGTGCTCAGCGGCTCGCCTGCAACGTCACCACGGTCGGTACACTCAACAAACAGTTTACAGTGGTAAGGGGGGTGTGCAGTAAGCGGCATCCTTGTTAATGGAAATAAGGAGGTTTAAAAGAAGACAATTGAGGGGTTAAAACCAAAGGCAGCAACATCAAAAAAAATTGAATGCAGTCATAGAATGTACTGAATTCGAGTTAAGAGAATGCAGACATAGAATGTAGCCTATAAATTTATAGGAAACACGATTTTGGAAGGGATACACATAAAATCTAGAATTTTGTATGAGTAATACTCGGTGACTGAATTCAAAATATTTTTATACTTTTTTTTGGATATTGATGCCTTTGCTTTTATTTCTTCGCCGTCAATTCTTTTGATTACCCGGAATTGCAAAAAGCGCCGAGATTAGAACAAAAATTATAAAACTTTTATAAACATAAAATTTCTTGCAATTGTTTGAACAACTTTGTAGATTGACATTTAAAAAAAAAAATTTATTAATTTTTATTTTTCTGAAACATTAATGAATATAAGAACCTAGATTAAAACAAATAATAAAATCTTTTTTTTTATAAAATTTCTCCTTGAGGCTATCATTTTTTTTTTACTTATTTGAGGGGTATAAAAGCAAAGGCAGCAATATCCAAAAAAATTCAGTCACCATGGACTACTAATTTAGAATGCATTTAATTCGAAATTTTATGGGACATGCAGCTCTATCCCTTCTAAAATAAAGTTCTCAAATAACTATTAAAAGCAAAGACAGCAATATCCACTTCAACCTATCAACTCCCAAGGATGTGCCACGTGACAAAATGGCCGCTTCATACTAAAATTAGAGTTGATGTCAATTTTAAACAGAAACATCATAGCAAAGACAGTAATATCCAAAAATAATAATGTCCAATATTAGGGAGCTAATACAGTCAAAATCCATACATCAAGGTTAAAGATGTATTTATTTTTACACGTATATAAAAGGAAAATTGAGGAGGCAAATGTTGTTACTTATTTCCAATAAGATGTAGGTTTTAATAAAATTCCTTGAGTAGTGCCATTTTTATTTTATTTATCCCATAAATATCTCAGTGGGATATTGCTGCCTTTGCTTTTATACCCTCATGTATTACATATGTTACAGCAAAAATATTTTTTCCATTTTAACTCACGTAATTCTTAAATTAGTCAGTTTGGTTTGTAAGGTTAGATTAGATCAGTTAGTAAGTACAAGGCGAGTTTTTGGCATTTTGATTTATATTAAATTTGACATCTGGATTTATTTTTTATTTATTTTTATTTTTGACTTATTTTTTGTAAAAAGATGTAAACTATCATCACAGTAACTTACATCGATCATGAAAAAATCATTCGCTTTAATACAAGTCGAATAAAATGATAAAAACCTGTCAAAAAATTAAAATAGAAGTAAGCTTGAACATTTTCGGCTCATCATCAAGACAAGAATCCACCTGTAAAGTTTTCGCTACTAGCTATGAGACATCCTGTATAAAGTTTACAAATAAAGTATCCAGTATACGACAAATGTCATTTTTCATTAGACCCACTTTTTTTGGGAAAAGGAAACCTTTCTTGGGTCATGGTCCCTGTTCCACCATCACTACCTATTTTGATAACTACTCCTTGCACCTCCACTTTCCACGCACGGCTGAGAGAATTCACCTTCTTAAGTTCTGGAACGTTCAACGACCAGAGGCCCAGTACCTGTTGACCTCTGGCATCCGACAGGCGTGTCCATGCCAGTTTATTTTTGACCTTTCATATGCGGGAGCAGGGGTTCTGTTCAGGTCCCTTATTCAGTCGCTAAGTGTGACTTCAGTCACCCCTGTAAGGTATCCCATTTCACCTGAGTATTTGGGTGGGTCATTCCCATCCAAAAACTCGTGCTGAGGTATAAAGTTGCCACATGTTTCATTCTAGGAGAAAGGCACAAAGTTTTAAGACTGAAGCCTATAATATATTAAACATGGTGTTTATAAAATTATCAACATAACTATTAAAGACTGTGAATTAATCCCTATACAGGGAGATGATTCATGCTGACCCAATTCAGTACTGTAAAAGTGTATTGTCGCAAAAAAATTGGTTTTTCCGTCAAGCGGTGTCGTGTTGTCATGATAATATTACTGAGTCGGGTCAAACGAGTGAGAGTTTAATAGATTAATGACAAGATATTGTAAACTAAGATAATGCAACGTATGCAACCTCGTGCATGTGACACAGAGGGGGTAAATATACTGGTATAATCATCCACTTAACGTACATACTATTTACATATATAGTAGTATCTATTAGTTCACTTGTCAAAGAAGCGTAAAGCAGTGATTCTTGTGCTGTACAACGGGGTGACTGATGAGTTTCCAGGGTATTGTACCGTGGGTCGTTACGGGCCAATTTCAGTGGTCGTCATCAATGTACAGTAGCCGGCAAACATCTTGAACATCGGCTTCAGCTGCGCAGAAGACAAATTTTGGGTTTCAGGGGTGAGGCACTATGGAATGTACAAGCGCAAACTTTCCCCCACTACGCCGAAAATTGTTCAGGATGTTTAACGGCTACTATACCTACTCTTTTATTTTCGCATCACTGTGTGAAAAACGTGTGCTCAATTTTAATATCCAGTGCCATAATTTGTGAAGAAATGGAAAACATTAAATTACATACAAAGAATTAATCAGGATTTGGTATCATCTGATTAGATTTTTTGTGGTGTTCTGCCGTCAAACACGACCTTTCTGGCCGATGTTTCGAATCTTATTGCAGGGTTCCTCATCAGGGCTTATGCGAAAGGTCGCATACACGCGGCAGAATAGCCAAAAAAATTAACCGGAAGGTTCTGAAGGAACGGCAGCGAAAATTTGAAAACATTTTTAAAGAATTTAGTGTCTTACTAGAATTTATAGGCGGGCTATATTTTTTTGAGTGTGTTATGTTAACAAATGGTACATGCACACACAACTTATAGAAAAAAAATTATCATCATCAGATCCTCATCCTATCAAAACATTATTTTTTATACATTTTTTTGTGAGTTTAAACTTGTGTACAATTTGTTATTTATGATTACTGCGCTACCGGTTTCGACACGTCCGTGTCATCAACGAGCGTTATTTAAACTAAACTAAAATGTGCAAGTACTGTATTAGGTGTTTTTAAGCGGTGGGGGTTATTTGCGGGAGGGAGGGGCGAGGGAGGGAACATCGTTAATAATGGCGACTTACATGGGGCTATTATTTTGTTGAGAATATTGATATTTGATTTTAATTTTTTGCTCTTTTCTAAGGTTTCTAGAGCAGACAAATAAATACAGCAGACAGACAAATAACGCTCGCTAAGGACACGGATGAGTCGAAACCGGTAACGTAGTAATCGTAAATAAGTCACAAATCGTACCTAAGTTTAAACTCACCAAAAAAATGTCTGAAAAAAATTGTTACATAGTAAGTGGCCAACAAATACAAAAAAATAAATTATTACAATTTAATATAATATCATATATTTCATAACTTTAAATAAGCTCGTGGGAGTTCCAAGATTTTTGCTAAAATGTATGGTCATACACGAGTATATATCATAATAATCAATACGGATGGCAATGCACTCAATGGAGGAAGTCTCAGACGGCGGACAAGAGCAAGGTCCGGGCGGCCGTCTGAAAATAGGATGCTTATCTAGTCGGGGTTGTGTCTTGGGTCGATAGAGGCAATGATTTTGTTTACCCGAAACAAATATTAAGGAGGTAATTGTTTCTTTAATGCACCATCAATGAAAAAATATATACGGTTTGTATTATTATACACACCAGCTGTAACCCATCAAAAACGACGGAGCATTAGTTTTTCCTAAGCCCTAGTATATATTTATAGCACCATCTTGGCAGTTTACGGAGAGGCGGCCGTAGCAACATGCGTTAATCGGTCGGTTCGGGTTTGGTGGCCCGGGGTTCAATCCTCTTCTCCGGTCGTTTTTTAGCCGCGAATCCGAACGAAATTACGGACGTTAAACGAGGTTACGGGAACAGACAGGCGGACGGACGGACAGACAACGAAATTGTTGTGTGATTCTTATATTGACATGCATTATTATACGTCATATTATTATAACACTATACACTCCCGTCAATTCTGAAGCAATGTATATTATATAGAATCGCAGACCGCCAAAATATATACACATGAACTAACGCAATTTCATTGTTTCAGAGGTAAGTTTATAGAACTCCATAATCACACACATGAAGAAAAAAACTTGTTTTTAAATTCTTCATTTTGAATTTTTATGATATGCTTTATGCCTTATGAGGGAATTGTTAATCTCGTTAGATTAGATAGAAATTAGTGATTTTCTACAAGGAGGTGATTATTAATTTTAAAAAAATATTGTTACTTAATAAAATATATATTCAACTATTATCGTATTGGAAAATTGTTGAAAAAAGAAAACAAAATGGCTGCGTGTTATCCATTCCCGCGGAGCTCCTCTGCCGTGACTAAGACGCAACATTCTCCGGACCATGTTTGTCCAAGACAGACAAAATGGTCATGTATTTATTAAGAAATGAAATATCCATGATTTTTTCCAAATCGGATATGCCACATTATAGATATTTCATTTCTTAATGAGGATTATTAATTTAGAATGTACTGAAATCGAGATTTTATAGGAAATATAGCTCCATCTCTTTCAAAATTGTTTCCAAATCACTATTAAAAGTAAAGGCAGCAAAATCCACTTCAACCAATCAATCTCCAAGGATGTGTCACGTGACAAAATAGTCACTTCATAATAAAGTGAGAGTTGAAGTTGGTTTTAAACTGTAACATCATAGCAAGGACAGCAATATCCGATAACGTAAAAAGCAAAAAAAAGTTATGTCAAATATTTTAAACACAGCCAATATGCACACTTAAAATTTAAATATTTATTTATACACGTATATAAAAGAAAAATTGAGATGGCAATTGTTTTTAAAAACTTATTTCCGATAAGTTATAGGTTTCACAGATTACTGAGAAAATTCCTTGAGTAGTGACAGATTTTTTGTGTTCATTTCAGAAAAATCTCAGTGGGATATTGCCGCCTTTGTTTTTATACCCTCATGTATCTATTAGGTATATAATATTTTAGAGCGAAAATATTTTTTCACAAAATAGCCGCTTAATACTAAAGTGAGTGTCGATTTTGTACTGAAGCATCACAGCACAGACAGCAATATCCAATTATGTAAATAGCAAAAGCAGCAATGTCCACTATTTGGTAACCAACACAGCACAGCACCGTACAAATAATAATATGGAAAACTGAAGTGGAAATTGTTTTTAAAAACTTGTTTCCAATAAGATGCGGTTTTCATAGATTCCAGATAAATTTTATTGAGTAGTGACAGGTTTTTTGCATCTGTCTCGGAAACACCTCAGTGGGATAATGCTGCCTCACACAAACCCTTGTAGCGATGGTTGAACCGTTATTTTAACCGGTTACTTTCGGTATAGTTATTTGAGATTTGTATAAATAACGGCAGGTGTGTCACCGGTTAAAGTAGCATAACTAAAGCATTGGCGTACCGTTCCTCGTCCAGGTGATGGGGGCCGCGTGGCCGGCCTGGCAGGCCAGCTCCACGGGCCTCCCCGCCAGCACGTACTCCGGCGCGGCGGGGCTCTGCACGAACACGCCCGCCGAGTCGCAGGTCACCGCTGCGAAACAAATATCAAACTCATTGAAACATTTGCCAGATGCATAGAGGTGCAACATTATAATTTAAAATATGTTTTATTTTAACTTACACACTAACTTAACACGCAATATGAGTTATTAATAACTACTATAGTTTCGAGAGGAGCAGTCCTTCTCATCATCCGGTAGAGATGATAACAAATACAGGGTTATTTGTAAAACATTAATAACCTCGCAGGACTATATTCCTGCCTTGATTATGAGTCGAAAATGTCGAAGCTATCATGACCTAATATCAATAGTTATGGAGATATGTGACATCAAGTTCTTTCCAACATTTCTTACTTATTTTTTGTAAAACGTTGGACTATCATTACAGTAACTTATATCGAACATGAAAAATTCATTCCCTTTAATACAAGTCAAATAAAATAATAAAAACCATCAAATTCCAATTGGAAAACATGCCATTTGGAATTATTTCAGGGTTTTAATCATTTTATCTAACTTGTATTGAAACAATTAATTTTTCGTAATCATATAAGTTATTGTAATGATAGTCCATGTTTTACAAAAAATAAGTAAGAAATATTGAAAAAAAAAATGCAAACTTTGATGTCGCATATCTCCGTAACTATTGATATCATGTCATGATGGCTTGAACATTTTAGACTCATAATCAAGGCAGGAATACAGTCCTGCGAGGTTATTAATTTTTTACAAATAACCCTATACATACCTGATGGTGAGAAGGACTGCTCCTCTAGAAACTATAGTAGTAATTAATAACTCATATTGTGTGTGTATTACAAAGTTAAAATAAAACATATTTTAAATCAAATAAGAAACATTCAGTTTTTATTTTTTTAAAACACCGTGTAATGTACACATTACATAGAAACCATCACACGCACCGACATTCAACGTCTTATTGTGCCATTAACCTAACTAGGACACAGGAGTACAGTAAACTATATTACAAGAAAAAAAAATTGTAAACAACGCTTATATTTAAATGCATTAAAAAGAAAACATAAATTTTCGGCCAAAAATTTTATTGATATAGATTAGAATTCTGTTGTTTGCGGATGAAAAGCGTCCACGCTTTTATTTGGAGAGACAAAAATTTTGGGGCGAAAGTTAATTTTTTACTTTTTTAGCGCATCTATACCAATAAAACTCAATGTGTGTGTGTCTGTTTGTTCCCCTATCATCCATCCTAGATCATGTTCTTTAGGACTCGGCGGAATACATACGCCAAATTTCTCTCCTGGACATCCCATCCATCCTAGCCTAGATTAAATGGAAACATTGTTTTTATTAGAGGTTTTGCAAGACAATGGAACCTTTACGTGTCCACAACGCTAGAGACGACTGGATTCTAGCGTTCGCCGTTGAATATCGCACGGATTTACAATTCACTATCTGTCAAAACAAACCTGAGCAATTGCGTCGCCATTTATATTAGGTCCTTACATATGAAATTGGCGTTTTGCCGTACTGGCAAATTTGATCTCAAATATCTTCTCTTTGGTTAGGAATTCCAAATCCAAATTTATACAGCTATTTACTCATGTATTTGTGTTTTGAAAATTATAATTCATTTGTTTTTTCCTCAATTGTATTTTTCTTTGCGTCACTCACTTTACAAAATGAAAAACTTGAAATATCGCGTTATTTACGAGTACGAGTTCCACCGTGGCACCAGTGCTGCAGAAACGGCTCGAAGGATTAATGATGTGTATGGCGACGGTGCCGCAAAAGAAAACACAGTGCGTTTTTGGTTCCAACGTTTTCGTTCTGGAAATTTCGATCCTGCAGAACAAGCCCCGTGGACGGCCGGAGACCAAAGTTGATAATGAAGAATTGAAGGCTATTGTGGAAGCGGATCCATCGCAAACCACATCCGAGTTAGCTGCAGGCTGCGGTGTTAGTGATAAAACTGTTTTAATCCACTTGAAGCAAATTGGTAAGGTGAAAAAGCTTGAAAGGTGGGTACCTCACGAATTGAGTGAAGCAAATCAACAAACGCGCGTTGACTGCTGCGTTGCATTACTCAACCGGCACAATAATGAAGGGATTTTAAATCGAATCATTACCTGTGATGAAAAGTGGATCCTGTACGATAATCGGAAGCGCTCATCGCAATGGCTGAACCCTGCCGAACCAGCCAAACCATGCCCCAAGCGAAAATTGACTCCAAAAAAGTTACTTGTGAGCGTTTGGTGGACTAGTGCTGGTGTCGTTCACTACAGCTTTCTTAAATCTGGCCAGACGATTACGGCAGATGTCTATTGTCAGCAACTGCAAACCATGATGGAAAAGCTAGCTGCTAAACAACCGAGGCTGGTTAATCGCTCTAGGCCACTGCTGCTTCATGATAACGCTAGACCACACACTGCACAACAGACGGCTACCAAATTAGAGGAGCTTCAATTGGAATGTCTAAGACATCCACCGTACTCTCCGGACCTTGCCCCAACAGATTACCATTTTTTTCGAAATTTGGATAACTTCTTGCAAAGGAAAAAATTCAACTCCGATGGGGTAGTCCAAACCGCCTTCAAAGATTTATTGATTCCCGTCCGAATGTTTTTTTTAGAAAAGGGATCGATGAACTACCTATGAGATGGCAAAAGTGCATAGATAGCAATGGTACATACTTTGATTAAATAAATATATTATAATTAAAAAAAATCGGCTTTATGTTCCTCCCATACTAAACGCCAATTTCATATGTAAGGACCTAATATATAGAAAGTAAAAAAACGTTAAGTTATTCATAATTTATGCAACGTTTTAGAGCTCTGTCTGATTGATTGAATTCATTAATTTCAAACATGTCAAACTTAAAACGTCAAAATTGGCGGCATTACAATGTTACACAATAACAGTCAAGATACACAAATAGCAAAACTGCTATTTTCAGAATACGGGCGAATAAAGGTTTATACCATTTTAGGAGGATCAACATTTTTTTTATTTTTTTTTTATTTACTTTTACAAAAATACAGAATATAAATTAAAAAAGAAATATCATAAGACCGATAAAATAATAATACAGATAAAAGGTACAAATAATAATAATTAAAGGTAAAATAATAATACATAAAAACATAAGACAGATAAAATAATAATATAGTTAAAGGTACTAATAATAATAATTGTTTAAAGGTAAAATAATAATACAGAAAAATTTACTATCCATTTCCATTTCGTTGAGATGTAAAGAATTGTATCAGCTTTATCCTAAACACAGTTACATTATCAGCAAAAATGTCAGCCGCCTCTGCATGTTCATTCCCTAATGAGTGTAATCTGGGAATTACAGAGTTTGCTAATGCATTAGTTCTGACATTTTCACTATAATAGAATAATGCACTGTGTCTTGATGACCTCAATGGGGCGTATAAGACGATCAGACTAACAATCTGACGGCAATCAATCATGCTGTTTATGATCCTATAAAGAAATATTAGGTCTGTCACAGTACGTCTCACAGACAAGTTTAATAGTTGTAAATAACTAAGGAGATATTTATAATTGATATCTTCCAAGCGTATATTTAATTTGTAATTAATAAATCTTAAGATTTTTTTTGGATTCGTTCAACTGCCGTTGAATGATTAGCATAGTGAGGCGACCAAATGATCGAGTTATACTCAACCTGAGGTCTGACAAGAGAAGTGTAGAGGTAGAACATAGATGAATCTTTTCATTTTTCCTAGTATTATGTATTATCATATCTGAATGCACTTTTTAGTAATCTTTTTAATTATGTACATGTTGATTTGTATCGAATTTAACATTGAATTATTATTTTTTGATCATGATCTCCTTCTTTGTTGTTCTAATAAAATTTTCAATGAATCGACGCGAAATATTATTTTTTCAAAAGTAACCAAGTACGTCATACGACAATAATAAGGACATTAAAACGGAAACATTTCATAGCCTCCGCAGAGTTTTTCAACAAAATATTAAAACGACTGTAGTAATTCAGTTTCCCGGAGCGTTCGCTTCGAATCAAGCGCATAGCTTCCTTCCGGCCGCGCGCCCGGACGAATGCCGCTCGGACCAATCGCGGCCGCCGGGGGCCCCCGGAAGGCCATAAAAAGCTCGTCAAGTGTGCGCCCCTCCGCGCAGGGCTGGGGAGTGTCTGCCGTGACGTCACTCGCCTCCGAACCGAACCTTCAAATGTTTATTTAAGAACTGTCCGTGCGCTCCGAATTAAATGTCGAGACGAAACTAACTTTTAAAGCCGCGCAAGAACGAGCCGCTTTCACATCGCACCCCGAGAGAAAGACTTTAAAAAATAAGTTTTTGAGTTAAGAATATCATTTTTTGTGCATCGTTAATTCTACTACGTGCCAAACAGGCGCATTGAAGCATAACTTATACGTAAACATATAGTTATTTTGAAAAAAACATCGTAATAAAATATTTATGTTGCAGAATATCATCTCAACTATAATAATTTTGTTGTCTGTCCTCCATCCGTCCATCGTAACTTCTTTATAGTATAAAAACTTTTTTTATAAATAAATACTTATTCCTTAGGAACCGAGTATAAAAGTACCGTCATTTTTGATGGGTTACAGCTAGTGATGCATTAAAATCTGAATAATGATAACAATTGTGATAGGAATATTGCGAGATATATATTTTAATTCATTTTTCTTTCAAAATATATGCTTACGCAAATTTCATGCTTCAATATTCTCACTGAACGCTCCTGGTGCCAAAAGATCATATGTATTTATTTATGTGACTTTCCGTTATTGTTTTACAATGAAAAGTGATACATTTACAGTTTACTTTAAATTTAGCGTGAGAATATCCCCTTTAAAACTTAATGTTTTGTTATGAGAAATTTGATGAAATTAACGATGTGTTGTCATGCTGATATGTAAAAATGAGACAGTGATAGCTTCTATATAAAAATCTGCTAATGTTTCACTGTTTAACTCAAAGGTTTGTTGACTTTTTAATTTTTACATCATATTCAATTAATATTTTGGTATTTTTAATAAATTTTAATTTGTGATTCTTATTTTGATTGCTTTCTTGTGTACTTTTTCTTAATAGTGTTAAAATTAAAATTAAGTTAATGTTAAAAGAAAAAGTATTTTGTTTCTTACTCATTTTTTCAATGGTGCGGTACTATGCGCCGTATTTCTACAAAAATTCATATTTTGAAATGGTGGTAAGTCTTCGGGGTTCGGGGTGCGATATGTGGAAGACAAATATGGATTATTACAAAGAATGAAATCAAAAATGCAGGCTGTCAAACTAAGATACCTAAGGGGAGAAGCAAGCTCCACACTCGCCACCATATACGGTCAACAAATATGTGTAAATTTGTTAGCTGGATATAAATTGTTTTGGCTAATTGACAGGGAGGTAAAATAGACCATAAAATGAATCGGGGATGTTAATGTGTTTCTGATATAGCAATCCTAGTACAGTGTCGAGACAGGCTGAATTTATATTTAGGAGTATTAAGTATTGGAGTTAAAAAATTCAAATAATTTTCAGAAGTATATTTGTTAATAATTCGTAAGAATGTCATATACATATAAATAACATTGCTTTAAAAACTCCAATAAAAAAATAGATATCTCATTACCAACGGCGACATCTGTGTTGGTTTATGGGAATGACAAAATTTTCAACCAATGGTGGCGGTAATAAAAATACAACACACATATGGAACAAGGTGGTAGGCTATCATGGGTGGAAATTGTGACGTTACATTGTGTAAAGTGATCACTTAAGCCAGCCATACGATAAGTCGTACGCCCTATGGACTCCCAAAAAGACTTCCATACCTATTTTCCCGTATAAAAAAGTAACTTCGTCTCTATAAGATATCTATAATATATCTTGATTCATATTCATTTTTGCTACTAAAAATATATTGATTGTATAAATAAAATCTATTTAACATTAATTAAATGTGCGACAGGCATGTATATTCAATCGTATTTTAGCGCAGGCAACGGTTGCGCAATGTTATGGTTTTGACTGGAGTCGGATTCTGTTCTCGCGCTTTGATAAGTTATCAGAATTCATCTCTGTATCGTCTGAAACACATCCCGCGATTCACCAACCTAATTGAAATCAGCATCTGCCTTTTACGACCTGATTTCTTATCGCCATCGACCTGATATCTTGCGTGAAGTCATGTATCGAGAGGCTGAGGGCTACTGACAACTGACAATTCATATTATGTTGAAGTCTTCTAAGAGAGTTTTGGAATAAATTAACATTCAGATCATTACCTAAAGGATTAAAAAAATCAATTCAATTAAAGAAGCAGATTTATGGACCGAATAAAACTGTCAAAATTTGTGGTGAAGTAGATAACGTATTTTTGTATTAGATGTTGACGTAACACATTTTCTTTCCAATTTTAAAATGCTCACCAAAAGTTAAATAAATTGGTATTCTTCTGCTCTACAAGACGGTTTTTGACACTTTTATTACACAGATTTAAATTAAATTAGACAATAAAAAAACAAAAAGTACCTAAATAGGTATATGGGAGTTAAACAACTAAGTAGGAACTAACTAGGAACTTTTTGTAAATAGGCAGTTCCAAAATTGTTATCATATTAGTTTCTAATAAGTTATTCAACTCCCACATAGTTATTTTATATTTTTGTTAACGTCTGTACTTCCAATTTTAATTTTTAATGTACGTTGTGTCGCGATGAAGGGACCATTGGCCCCGAAACATATTAACTATTCAATACATTTATACAAAGCGTTTTCATTTTATGAATAAATAATGTTAGCACAAACTTTATTTTATTATTAATGAAGAAGACATTATAATCTATTTTTGTATTTGTTGGGCACTTACTATGTAACAATTTCTTTCAAACATTTTTTTGAAGAGTTTAAACTTTAGTCAATTTGTTACTTATTTATGATTACTACGCTACCGGTTTCGACACGTCCGTATCATTAACGAGCGTTATTTTGCAAGTACTGTATTAGGAGTTTTTAGGTGGTGGGGGTGATTAAAATTAAAAACAACTAATACATTAATTGCACATTTTAGTTTAGTTTAAATAACGCTCGTTAATGACAAGAATGTGTCGAAACCGGTAGCATGGTAATAATAAATAAGTAACAAATTGTACATAAGTTTAAACTCTCCAAAAAAATGTCTGACATTATATTCATCTAAAAATGTTTTTTTACGGTTAGTTTTTATTCGGGGATACAATTTCAATTTTCACTATCGACTTGCAAAAATAAAACCTTGTTTATCGTTTCTAAATCCCGCAGAGACATCACATATCTTTTCTATCAATATGTATTGGGCGTGAGAACTTGATCTTGAATTGAATTTGAAGCACCAAAGGAATGGAGCGGCGAGAGAGAATGCCGAGATCAGACGTCCTGGACGAACGTGTGAGTTGAACTCCGAGCTGACACCGGGGTGGGAAAAATAATCACGTAAGTGGTAAAATGAAATCAAGAATTTCCCGCTGAGTCACGCGACAAGCCTTTTAGCTCTGTGCAGCGTCAACACGGACACACGCCCCACCCCCGCTTTCTACGACGGCTGTTCGCGGAAATATAACTAACTTACCCCTCCCGCCGCTCATTATTGGAGTCTACCGATGTTCCTTCCTTTGCTCTTGTTGAAAAATCGTTTTAAGAATGCAATAATAATAATGTATAATGATATCCCTGCTACTTTTTTACTGTTATTTTATTTATTTAACTAATTGTAGGTATAAAAGCAAGGGCAGCAATATCCAAAAAAAAAATACAGTAATCGAGGATTGTTAATTTAGAATATACTGAATTCAAATTTTTACGGGAAATATATCCTATAAATTTATACGAAACATGACTTTGGAAGGGACAGATACATAAAATCTATAATTCAGTACATTCTAAATTAGTAATCCTCGGTGGCTGCGTTCCAAATATTTTTTTTATTTTTTGGATATTGCCTTTTATACCACACAATATAGTATTTTTTGCAAAAGAAAAACCGGTTTGTCAGTAGGTTGTTTTTTGTCAAAACGATACATTTATTAATATAAGTCAGAAATATTGAAAAAAAAAATGCAAACTTTGATATTGCATAACTCCATAACTAATGATATTAGGTTATGATTGCTTGAACATCGACTCATAATCAAGGCAGAAATCCAACTGTAAAGTATTGTTGACTAGCTCTGTTACACCCTGTATGTAAACAGCTACGGAGGTAACCGACATCACATTTGCATTTTTTTTTTCCAATATTTCTGACTCATGTTCTGGAATACTATGCTACCAATAAAGATTCCACGATTACTATATTTTCATGTGTTTTATTTCATTTTAAACTTCTATACCTCTAAAAAAACGCCTTACAAGTCAAATAAAATGATTAAAACCTTTTTTTACATGGTTAGTCCGCTAATAAAGCCGTCCCCTATGTCGAGGGTTGCAGAACACGAAGCGGGTGAATCACCACAATTTGTAGTGTTCTGCGGTATAGTGATTATAATCTGGCAGAACCAATGAACGTGTAATCTCCTAACACAATTATCGTAAAAAATGCGCGTTTCAAGTTCATAATGTGATTTAAGTACAGAGTATTTTGGGTTGCTATTTCCGCACGAAGTAGACAATTTAAATATTGCGCTATAATTTTTCACAACTCACGGACAAAGGGATAGTTGCGAGACCCAAAATGTTTTTATAATTCAACCCTCGAAAAACCGCATTTCGCGAATGGAAAAATGTCATTTGGAAGTAAGGTATCCACTTGACGAATTTTTTTTAATAAGCGATTTTCTATTTTCCCAATTTTTAACAAATAATTTTATTACTAGCAATCATTTTCACTAGCATTCAGATTTCAAGAAAGCGACTGTAAAATCAAAACTGGATATTTATAATTTACATCGTACACAATAAATAATCTGCAATATTAATAACTGTGTTATAAATAATTGAATAACGAATTAAACGAATGAATTGGAGTGTCCGTAAAATTCGGACCGAAGCTGCTAAAGATGGCGGATAGTGCACTAGTGATGTTATAGTTTTAATCGGTGACATATTTAGCGTTATTTGAGATTTGTATCCGATTATGTTGATAATTCAACGGGCAACCATCGGTACTACAACAACAGTTATCTCTCAGTTACCAATCATCGATACAAATCTCAAATTAGTGTACCATAAGGGTGTACCTTACAATAACGGTTTAAACACGGCATTTCTCCAGTTTGTCAAACTCCCTACTCTTCCGACATGGCTCCGTGTAATTTTTGGCTATTCCCCAGGTTGAAAATGCCGTTGAAAGACACCCGACTTGAAACAAGAGAAGACATAATGCGCCAATACAAAAAAAAACGTGCGTGCCAATACAAAATACGTGTGTGCGTTACCAAGGGAACTACTTTGAAGGACATTAAAGTAAATAAAGTTTGTACGCATAAATAATGTGTTTCTGCCGATCAAAAAAAAGTTCGATATATTCGATACCTCGTATCTCGCAACATTAATATAAAATTTAGTTAGAAAAAAAAACTACATATGTTTGTAAAAAAAAACGTAGAAATAACCTCGAAATACGAGGCGGCCCTCGAGCACAGCGGGTATGACACTGCCTTCTCACACCGAGGGTTCCGGGTTCGATTCCCGGTTAGGTCACATTGAATCTATGTGATTTATTCAAGCCCAGGTATTTTATGATATGTTTCGCTTCTGTAATTGGACCTCTTGGCCTAGTGAAGCGTAAATAAAAAAAATAATAAAAAAAACTAGAAATAACCATTATCACTCTGTATCAATAGTTGTGACCACTTCTATTTTGTTTGCTTGTTCACCACGTGCACTGCACACGCCAATGTCAATGCAGGCCGAAGACACTTGTAATTGGGATATTGGGTTAAGGGTATATTAAGTTATGTAAAGTTTTTTTATATATTTTGTACCTAGTATTCTACCGTGTCTCATTTAAAATAATAAAATAATGCGGGTAAATTTTTGCGTTAATTCCAGTAAGTGGTATTGAATGTGAATGAAGGAGAATAAATCTAATTTAAAAATATGTTTTACTTTACTTTGTAATACACACACAATATGAGTTATTAAATTACAACTATAGTTTCGAGAGGAGCAGTCCCTCTCATCATCAGGCATAGATAATGAAATTATATAGATTATAGATAATGAGTTATTATCTATATCTGATGATGAGAGGGACTGCTCCTCTCAAAACTATAGTTGTAATTTAATAACTCATATTGTGAGTGTGTATTACAAAGTAAAGTAAAACATATTATTAAATTATAATGTTGCACCACGAAGTATCTGCCAAATCTTTCAATGAGAATAAATCTCTTTATTAATTTTATTTTTATATCTCGTATGCTTATGTGTGTGTGAAACGGTTGCAATTTTAATATAGGCTAGGCTAAACCATTTTTTCCAAGTTTTTAAAATATATTTAGCAATAAAACCAAACTGTTGCGCCCCTTGTACAATCCGATCTTTTCTTTCGCACACGCAATCTGGAACTACAAAAGAAAACAGATCTCAAAAGACTGCAATTTCGCAAGATACGAGAAACTTTAAATAAAATAAAAGTCTGTATACAATGCCTTTTTTCCTATTCATTTCTTTATTCCCTCTCCTGAAAACTGCGGCTAGATGTCAACACAATACTTTTGGATACCTATATGTTTACATTATTATTCTTAAAACGTTGCGTAAACACATAATCACAATATTCATAAAATACATACATAAAATATTTCAAAAGTATATTTCATATAATTTATTTTTTTTAATAGAGATTCGAACACGGAATACATGTCGAATCAATATTCCTACTATTTTCAAACCAAGCTACACGCTTGTGCTTCGAAAATAAGACCAACTTGTTGGCGTCCTGGAATGGGGCTAGAACCACCGACCACCAGATCACTAAGCGAGTGTCATGACTCTACAACAAGCAACAAGCTATCAAATTACTTACTTACCATCGCGACGATACCCCGTGGGGGTAAACAGAGAGGATAGAGCGCCACGCTCTTCTGTCCTGAAGTACAGCTCTCGCCACATCCACATTCATACATCTTCGCATGCAAGCTCGACAGTAATTCTAACGGATCTTCCAGTATCTGGTTAATTCGCTCAACATGCTCAAACCATCCGGCCCTTTTTTAATTCTATGAATTATTTAAGATCAGCTTAACATTTTTGGGTGTTGGTGGTACTTTGGAGCAACTGCTTTTAGGTCACCAACCGTCATGTCACGAAAGCTCCAAAGGCGTAGAATGTTTGATGATTTTATTATCTCTATAAAACAAGTACAAGTTATATGAATGCGATTACAAAGACAATGATAGATACTCGAAGGGCGATTGCCTCCGGCCTTACGCCGGGGATCGATGGAAGACTGACATGCCTGTATAAGGCATGGGCAGATCTTTATATGATATGCTTTTTATATGAACAAAGAAGTTTCTTGAAGTCTGGCTGTATGGGTGTAGATATGCCGACTACATCGGGTACGTCTTTATTAGCAATAAACTTATCTGTAGGTTGGGACAGTGAATGGCTTTGATCTAGCGGCCGTGCCGCTTCGCAACGGTTTTTACGACCGGTGCGGAGTAGCACGGTCCTGCTTGTTAGTAGAAAAAAATGTCAATCTGGAGACGATTAAGAAGGACCGATATGGAAGCTTTTTCTCTTAGAACGGTCCTGGGTAAGCGGTGGGTACCAATCACTGGTCTACATCGGGAGCGCGTGTACCCTGCTCGTGCCTCGTTTGCTTATGCGGTATTCTTGCCACGCGTGTGTATGTGTGGCCTACATTGGTAGTTTATGTATTGTGGTATGAAATGCTGCACATTCATTCCCAATATCTTCATTATTTACTCTATCATAAATGGATTTGCGACACATACTGAGATGTATGTCTGAGAGATTTCATCTCCACTGCATACATACTTTCGTTCCTCTTCTGCCAGCTCCAGGCTTCACTTCCATACATCAGTGCTATTAAATTCATAACGTATGTAAAATGTATACAACACATATTTTCTACGTTTTGTTTTTTTAGGCACTTTTTGTTCTTCCTTATTCATTTGATTGAATAAATTCATAGTACTGAACATCGTGGTTTTTCGTGGTTTACACTTCTTCCTGAACGGCAGTCTCATTCCATCTCTTCCTCTCGTATCATGTTCTAATCTGTCCATCTCTTATATCGTCCTAGTGTTGATTCGCATTTGCAATTTTTCTATTAAATTCTGCCGAAAATGTTTCCAGTAAGGATTCAAGAATTAATAAAATATCGTTCTCGCAGCTTTATTTTATAGTTCCTAGTAATATGTTTTGCATTTCGTGCAACTGTTGAAGGCAAAAGGAACAGAGGATAGCGGCGAAAGACCTGACATGGTCAGATAAATCTAAATATTGGAAAACGATCCTATTAAAAGATTAAACAAACCAAGAGCAATTCGAAGATTAAAAATAGTCTTAGGTTTTAACGGCCTTTTGAGAATTTTCTGGTTTGTGTTTGCCGTGTTTTTAAAAACTTTCTGGCGGACTAAAAATGTTCTCAGTCGTTAAGAATCTTGTGTATAATTTTCCGGGATATTATGCTGTGCATATCTGACATCAGCCCTGATGATGTACCCTGCAATAGTATCCGAAACGTCGGCCAGAGGTATTGGATATACACGGCAGAATATCCCAGTAAACTAGACACAGAAGATTTCTGGCCTACGTTTCGGATCTCATTGTAGGGCCCATCATCGACACCCGCAACAACACATCAGCTCCGACGGTATCCCCGCAATGGCATGATACCTCAGAAAACTTAGAAGACATTGAGATTATGTATGAAAGTGGACGAGGCAAAAGTGGTGTGCATCAAGATTATCAAATGGAATATGTAACTTATGCTGTATTCTTTCGAATTTGTGGGAATGTATGATATGGGAAGCTGATCATGAATATTATTCGTGTTTGTATTCGCGAATAGAAATTTTACTGTATTCGAAACATCCCTAGTTTGTAACGTGATATGAATGTAAGTAGTTGGTGTCCGGGGAGCAGTTGATACATCGCGCGATCATTCTGAAAACAGAATAACTCAATTATAACTTTCAGACGGAGCAGCACATTACCCCGCCCTCCCTCGGCCCCCCCCCGACCGTGGCGCGGGACGGCTGAGCGCCCGATTCCCGAAACCTGTCGGGAGAGAAATCACAATACGATATTCTTCTCTCTCGTTGAGTTGAAATTGGTGGCTGTTTTTGTAGAATCAGAATACGAATACGAAGAAGGGT
The DNA here is from genome assembly GCA_016648135.1 of Agrypnia vestita. Lineage (NCBI taxonomy): Eukaryota > Metazoa > Arthropoda > Insecta > Trichoptera > Phryganeidae > Agrypnia > Agrypnia vestita. The sequence continues at coordinate 32,719 of JADDOH010015623.1, forward strand.
CATTCCGTGTGAAATAACCTCATTTAAAAATAAATTGTCGCTTGACCATTTCAGATATTTTTTTAACCATAGGTAACTAAATCAGTGTGAAGCTCGGAACAACCTACTTACGTACGTACCATCACAACGTTCCCTCACGGGGGTAGGCAAAAAGGATAGAGCTCCACACTCTTCTGTCCTGACACACAACTCTCGCCTCGTCCACATTCATACATCTTCGCACGCAAGCCCGAAGATTGTTGAGGCTCCTAACAGGACCATCTTCTAGTATCCGGTTAATTTGATCACGCCACGTCTTTCCCGATCGCCCTCTTACCTTTCTGGCGCCATCCACACTTGCGTCATTTAATGTCTTACCATTCATTCGCTCAACAAGTAAAAACGACAGTGAAAAAAGTAAAAAATATCTCAGCGACAACCCTTTACCTAATACCTTTTACTTTAAATTATTCAAGTAAAAAAGTTATCAACCATGTAAAAAGGATTGAAAAAACCACACAGATTGAATTTTCTATAATTTTATAGAATTTAAGATAATATATTGTAATATTGTTTGTAAAATTTGTAATATTGAGGAAAAAAAGACATCTCACGAGTCCATACAGTCACACAAGGCCCATAAAGTGGAGCAATTTTCTTCATTTTTAAACATTGTAGGTTATGTAACTTATTAATTGAGTAAACTATTTAAAATGTATGAAACCTGATGAATAAATTTTAATATAAAATCTTTCCATACAAAAATATGAGAAGATATATGAGAAAAATTGTGAATTTAGCTCACTTTGCCGAACGATCGCTTTAAGGTTACCAATATGGTATACCAATATACCAACCAAGTATACCAATAAGGACCAATAAAAATGACCATAAAACTAGCGATGAGAAGTTTTTCATTTGTCCGAAGTGTCAAATGAACTGTCAACTTTTAATCGTTGATATTCAAACGTTCATTGACAACAAAATTAAGATGAGGGAGGGGGGGGGGGGGTAGGAGTGGCTGCCAAAAACTTATTCACATTATCAGTCGTTTCAGATCATTCGTAAAAATCATCGCTGACGGGGAGCAGAATTGGTGACTTTGAATCGTTCATTTATCCAACCAAAAATTATTTCTGACGGGTTTAAGGGCGGTCATTTATCAAGCAAACTTTAATTTACGACAACTGAACGGTAGTTCAGCAAAGTGAACTGTTCAAAAAGAATAAGTTCATGAACGACCCATCTCTACAAATAACTGGACTCTCACTGAAACATAAACTTTATACTTGGATAAATAAAATGTGTTAAAAAAAGTGATTTCGGCACCTACCCAAGAAATGTAATTTTCTTTAGTGCCATTTCCAATGAGTCACCAAGGAGAGAAAGGAAACGAATTAAGATTTATCGCAAAGTCGGGCCGATTGTCGCCATTGTGTTTGTTCATCCGACCGGGCCAGGTTAGGTAATTTGACAGAACAAAAGTGTCCAGACAGGACCTTATTATTACAACATCAGGCGTCAACCGGGCGGACCCTTTCCACAGGGCAGCCTCTAAGGTCATTATTCCGATCATTTTGTTTATTTTCAACGCGTTCCACTCGAGGCGGGGGTTCTATTACTCCGCGTTAATTACCACACTTTACACAATTAAAACGCTTCAAAGGGGACTCATTTCACTTCGCTTCGTTTCTCTATTCTTTCTCAATTGAAGTGCAGGGTGGGCATAAAGTCTGGACACGTAGACTAATAAAGACGGCGGACCCTCAATATCAGTCATTAATTTTACTTTGGTAGAAAGCAATAACTTTGTGGTTTGACATATTACAATAAATAAAAACACTTTACTTTGTACTAAACCACGATTTATCGTTGTGCCAACCGGTTTCGCTTAAACTTAAGCTATGGATCTCTATATTTTGTCATTATCATATAATCTATCTATCTTTTATTATCGTGTAATTTTATATTATGTCTCTTTCATATATACTCGTATATTGTTGTCTCTCTTTTTTCTATGTAATTTTATATTTTGTCTCCCTCATTATGTATATATAAGTGCACTGCTTTGTATTTATTGTTTAGTTATTAAGTTGCCCTGATGGAGCTTAAGTTTAAGCGAAACCGGTTGGCACAACAATAAATCGTGGTTTAATACAAAGTAAAGTGTTTTTATTTATTTTAGTCATTAATTTGTTCCCGAGAGAAGGATGAATATCAAAAAGGACGAATTTCATACGAAATTTTCCCATATGAATAAACAAAAAAATCGCGAATACATTTTAATCGCATATTGACTGACCACTACTTATTATAGTCCAGTGAAATCAGACGAAAAAAGGTCAAACCCAGGAAAATTCCCGGAAGCTGATGGAATTTTGGCATGGACGTTGATATAATGTCAGTTTTTATAATTAAGATTATTATTTAAAATAAATACACATACTATAAATAACAATTACATAATATAAAATAAATACAAATACTATTCATCGACATAAGTTGTATTCAACGTCCAATGAAGTGTAAACCGCATCGAGCACCGCACACTGCACATCTCACACTATACATATAGGAGTGCACACTATGTATAATTCAAAGAGGTTTATAACCTTTTTTTATATACTTTCTTTTATTTTTTATAGGGGTTTATACTTCCTGTATCTTCAAAACGGATATTCATGTAAAAAAAAAATTATTTAATATTTTTTGCAAAAAATTTTACGAACAGTTTTGCCTGTGTTGTGTTACCTTTGACCCCGGCGTAAAAGTTTACCACACTTTGTATCGATGGAGACGTTTGACATTTTATTTAGAACAATTATATCAAAGGTCTACATGTGTGGATTTTTATTACTCATTTATGTCGGAATGTATATGCTAAACCACAATTTTTAGGGCGATAGCGTAGATAGAACCTTCGTTCTTACATAAAAGTAATAAACTGAATACTATTTACAGTAATTAGAAAAAATAGAAGAATCCTAGTAACAGAAGACAGGCCGCGGATAAAAATCGTTTTTAGTGTCTTCAATAGATTCTGAATATTTATATGTACGCAGAATATATTTTCTTACGAGTATAAAGCTAGCATTATGACATAAAACTGTAATAAAATAATAAAGAAATACTGTTGTATTTTGCTATAACTTTGTGGTTATTCATTATGAGTTTAATTATATTCATAATAAAGAAATTTTCAATTGTAATAAAGTGATAATGTTTTAAATTTGCAACAAATTTTTACCTTTTTTGGTGATTTTAAAACGCGTTTTAATCATATAGAGATGACTTTTAACAATATATAGTATTTATGTAGGTACACATGCACTTTCAGTCTTCAACTACTATTTAAAAGTTAGTTTTTCTATTAAAAACACGTTAATAATAAAAATAAAAATTCCAATGTATGAAATATGTTAATAAATGATGCAGTTTTATAATCAATCTATTTTTAAAACTGCTTCAAGCTTCAATGTCCAGCCTTAATGCTTTATCGTTATACCAGAGTTAATGGTCGTGATGCCGTAAATATAGTGTAGGCCTACATAAATAGCGAAACAAAATTTTAACCACAAATTAACATTTTGGATGAAAAAAACAATGATTTTTGTTAAGAGTTTTTTTATTATATATCGGTTAGGCTATTAATTCAAAGGGTAAATTTCCGGTTAGTTTTTTTTTACTTTTATTATTTATGTAGGCGTACAGTATATTTACGGTTTTACGGTAAAACTCTGTCGAAACGATAAAGCATCAATAAGTAGTAGTTAATACGTAATTAAAATGTATTTGCGATGATTTTGAAGCAAAATTTGGGGCTGGGATCAAACCATTAATCCCTTATTTTATATAAATCATTCCCTCGGGAATGAATGACGAATATTGAAGGTCCACTGTATATAAATAGCAAGGGCGTGCACTGCATACAAGCAAAATTACTAGAAAAAAAAAGTAATTACTAGAAATTCTCGGAATCAAATATACATTAAATATTCCACGTATGGAGAAAGATATTTTTTTCTTATTTGCAATAAAGACAACGTACGTATATATCTACCATAGATGCAATCCTATAAGAATATATAGATTAGGGTAGGTACCTCAAAAAATGTTTTTTTTTATCGGGGCACACTTTTTATGCTTTAAATAGCTTAAAAAATATTCGGGTATTTTTTTTTATTTTTCATTTAAGTTCATTTTAGGGGTCGCTACGTTGATCAAAGTTTCGAAAATATGCATCGTTTAGGGCAATGACTGCAACGCTTCAAACCAAACATGTGACTGCATTTAATATCAATAAGGGCAGGTATTTCAAGTTGGATTAAAGTAAAAGTTCGTTCAAAGCATAGATTTTTGCGTTCTCCAACAATCAAACATTGAACGATCCGTTACCGTTAAACTCTATGCTTTAACCGAACTTTTATTTTAATCCAACATGAAACAACCGGGCCCGAGCCGTGGATAGGTTAACACACCACCATCTCGACCCGCGTAGTTTTTTAAACTGTAGGAAGCACCTTTAAACGTGTTAGTATCGCAACTAGAATTTTCGAGAACGTAACTTTTGTTCTTAAACTGAATTTACGATCGTGACATACTTACTTATAATGGCGTTTACAAGTGAAGTGAGTTAAAAAAAAACTCGGAAAATTACATTTTTGGTAGACCTCTTTCATTTAAGAATGACAATCGAATTAGTATGTGTAAGGCGTACGTACGATGCACATTGTTTCGTTGTGTTGATGTTTATACTCATAAACATTAACACAACGAAACAATGTGCGTCGTACACACGGCATGCACATACTAATTCGATTGTCTTTCTTAAATAGAAAGAGGTCTTTCTGTCTGAAGAGCTTGTTGCTTTTGCGTCGATGATGAAGTTTCCTTGGAAGCTAAAGGAGGATGATCACTGTCCTCGAAAATCAAGGATTGGAAGGTTCTCCAAAGCGAGCAACCCTCAAAAATGCTCTCACTGAGGTTAAAAACTTAGAAGATTTTGTTACTAATCATACATTGATTTTTTTCAATACAATCGCCGTTTCGTATGATTTTTGACGAAAGATGTTAGACATGGAAGGATGATTAACTACAATAAAGCTAAGATTTTTGTACATTGTAATAAAGTTGTAAATGATATAGTAGAGAGAGGAACAGTGCTCATGGAAGAGTCATCGATGGTATGAAGACAATCGTCTCTTCGCTCCACCGATGAAGAGGAGAAGCAATATTTACTGTTGGCGGTTAAAGATTATCGACTAGAATTTCCTGACTCATAAAAGTTCACATTGATGACGTCATCTTAAATAATTATTATTCCTTTTAATTATATTTACTTTTTAATTATTTCATTGATTTTAATCTAAAGTTTAACTAAATTTTCGTAAAAAATTGTATTTTTTAGTTAAGCCCTACACGTCCACAGCTGGTAGCGACCAGTGAAAGTCCTGTAGAAAATCTGAAAAAAATACTGTGTAAATTTTACTTTTTTTAGAAAGACATATAAAAACACATGAAAGGGTGCCCGCATAGAAAAGAAAATAATTTTAAAATTTCATACAATTTGAAGCACCCTAATATAGATGGGTACGTTTCACAATAAAAAAGATTTATTCTAACATCAAATCAAATTCTTGTGGGGCGGGTCAGAGTTTGTTCTTGGAGAAGGCAATGTCAGGCTGTCTGCGCGTTATACGTATGCACGTAACAGGTTACACATACAAATTACAAATTAAAAGGAATCGAGCTCAATCCTTTTATAGGCCCTTTCCTGTGTCTGTTTACCTATTGTTTCCTGATCTAACAATTAGATGATTCGAGAAAAATCAACAAAAAAATGTATCGCTTCTTGCGTACAAATTCTTATTTAATAATTTATACATACATGGAAGTGGGTAGCAGAGATTTGAACTCCAGGTACGCTCAGAGAAGAGGCGAGCTAATCTCCATAATAAGCTAATCTACATAATCAAGTGATCCGGAAAACGCTGCCTTTAGCTGTTTTCATATTCCACACTCATCTTCGTTAGATGCTCTGTCGCTCGAGTTCCCCGTTCAGACGTGGGCGAGTTATTCGATTAAAAATAAGCTGCCTATCGGGAATTAAAAACTATCTATGACCCGTCAAAAATGGCGGAATTTTACTATATATTTTGGCTGTGAGAACATCGTCATCCAGCGTTGGGATATTGGAAAATATTCATCTTCATCTTCATCTTCATCCCCTCGTCCCGGTAGGGTGGGGGCCCAAAGACTCGGCACGTAGGGTTGCCAACTTTTTTTACAAGAAATAAAGTATATTTAGATCTGAGAACAATATTAAACATAGTATCTTAGAAAAATGAACAGTATTTTATTTATTGAATGTTTTAAATAGATATTTTTTAGAGCTTCTCGCACAACTTATTAATGTACACTCTTTTTTAAAAACTTCATACGCCTCACCACAATTATAACTAAAATTAAAATAAATGAGGAGCTCATTTTTTATTAAATTAATGGTTGCTCTATTTCTATCCTCCCGCCACTTTGCATTCATTACTGAAAAAATTCTTTCAGTAAATGCTGAGGTGGCGGGAATAGAAAGTAGATATGAGACAATTTTAGTAATATTTTTAAATTCTCCAAATGGCTCCTCTTTTGGCCAGTACTCATTTCAGGAAAATCTTTGTCTTCTGATTCATTCTGAAACTCCATTATTGTGATTTGTTTGTTGCTGCGCTGCGCTGAACGCCCTCTGACTAAATTTATAAAAATTGTGTGAACGTCTAAGTCTGAAACTTATAGTGTTACGCATTTTGATGCTGAAAACAGTATTTTGTATACTTTATTTTTGTTCAACAGTAAAAACTATAATGTAGTGAAAAACAGTATGATACTGTTTTTAACAGTATAGTTGGCAACCCTATCGGCACAGCAAATTTTCCTATCTTGTGCTGTTTCCTATCTGTTAACTAATCAAGACCTATCATGTTTTCGTACACTTTTTTGTTGCTTCTCCCATCTTAATCTTCGACCCAGCGGTCACCTTCCTTCCGGGGTTGCCAATAGAACACTTTTTGGTGCTCGTTCCTCTGGCATTCTTGGCACATGTCCGAGTGTGTGCCTCGTGTCGGCACTTCTCACTCTGTCCACCAATGTGTGACTCCCGCTACCCCCCCTAGAAAGCTCATCTCGGCAGCCTGGATCCTTGCTCTCACTCTCTCTGTTGTAATCCAAATTTGATGGCCATTTGTAAGGGTGGGCCTGGTACGCAGGTTTGAAAACGGTCAGTTTTTTCTTGATACTTAGTTCGAATTTTCTTATCTCCGCATTATATGGAGAACGTAAAACGCCGGCCGCAACTCCGATTCTTCTATCTATTTCACTTTCCTGCTTCCAATTGCTAGAAAATTCCTAACTAACTAACTAAGTAAACCATCACGCCGCAGGGGTAGGCAGAGAGGATAGAATGCCATATTTTTTCTATCTTGGGACACCACTTTTACTTCTTCTACATTCATAAATTGCATGGTATTCAGAGCACTCTGTCACCCAATTACTTAATAAAATAAAAAAATCTTGAGAAAGTCAAGTATGTTGTAAATTTGAAAATTGTAAAAAAAAATATATTAATTTTGAAGTAATTATAAAAAAGTCAAACTAATTACTCTTCACAATATAATTTCTTAGTAAATAAGTCGCACTTTGTTACAAAATGACGTTTTTACCTGAAAAGACTTAAAAATTATAAGAATTAAAAAAAAACTATTAATTATGCAAGAATAAATATTTCAACTGCATTATAAATGTGTTTTGAATATATGCGCGGGGGGACGTACTTCCGTTATGCCCAGTCCCCTCGCCTAAAGAAGGGCTTTATTTCAACTCTGTAGAACTTTATACTCTGCGATTGGGACCCGCGCGGCTTGGGCTGATTCAAAATGCTAAAATTTCTAACCAAATCAACGCGAGACGTTTTATGTCCACGCGCATTTTGAACAATGCATAAAATAATGCACTTAACCCTTGTGCACCAGCTACAGAGCCGTGCAACTTTTAACAGTGCTCGAAGCGAGAATCGGGACTAAATGAAACGTCACTGAAAACGGGCTCCTTAAACTTTTACTCGCCTGAAAAGACAAGTTTCCCTTTAAAAGCCTTCATTGTCGGGAGTTTAAATTACTATTAGTGGTTATAATATTTCGAATACGTAGATTAGCGAACTAAAGATGAAAACACTTTCAAATGCTCGATTTAAAATAAAATAAATTATTTAATTTAAAACAGTCTTGATTCAAATTTAATAATTAAAAACATCCCAAATTCTACACAACCAGCTTTGTATACCAATAATAAATTGAATTATATATTAATTAACAAGGATAAGGATATTTTTAAAAAATCGGGGGTTTATAAATTTTGTAATCATTGCAATAATCTTTACAATGGTAAATCTTGTAGAAATGATGATATTAGGATTATGAAACACTTAAGATGTTTAAATAGCTATAACTGCTCTGAATTTTCTGATCATCTTTTTGAAACAAACTATTACTTTGATTTTTCTTTCAATTGATTCAGCAACATTGTAGATTGACATTTTTAAAAAATATTGACTATTTCGGAAACATTTTTAACTATTACTTTGATTTTTTTTCAATTGATTCAGCAACATTGTAGATTGACATTTTTAAAAAATATTGACTATTTCGGAAACATTTTTAACTATTACTTTGATTTTTTTTCAATTGATTCAGCAACATTGTAGATTGACATTTTTAAAAAATATTGACTATTTCGGAAACATTTTTAACTATTACTTTGATTTTTTTTCAATTGATTCAGCAACATTGTAGATTGACATTTTTAAAAAATATTGACTATTTCGGAAACATTTTTAACTATTACTTTGATTTTTTTTCAATTGATTCAGCAACATTGTAGATTGACATTTTTAAAAAATATTGACTATTTTGGAAATACCTTTCCATTGTCAGGGTGTTATAACACCCTGACGATGGAAAGATATTTCCGAAACATGTAGGTGAAATTTATCAAATAATTATAAGTAGATTTATACAAATACATACTATAATCAATATTTATTACTTTGATATTAACAAGAGTTTTTTATACATATTATATAGAAATAACATACGATTACATTTAGATAAATAAGAAATTTTAGAAATTAGAAAAAGTAATTATAGCAAATTAAATATAAATAACCAAATCTTTCTGCAAATAGATACCACTTAATTTTTTTAACATTAGTTCCTAATTAGTTATTCAACTCCCATATACTTAGTTAATTTTTGTTTTTGTTAATGTCTATACATCCAATTTTAATTGTTTGTATACGTTGTATTCTGATGAAGGGACTATTGGCCCCGAAGCATGCTGCTATTTAATAAATAGTGGTTTTCGAAGTTATCTTCTTTTGGCGTATTCAGGGTAAAATTTTCATTGTAACGGAAGTTGCGCACGCTCGGCGTGCGTGTGTAGAGGAAGGATGTAGCGAAAATGCGAGACCACGAAATGCATTTCATTATTATTTACTGTTCCAGTTATATCTTAATATAATTATTTCGTTCGAATTCAAAGCTAAAAAAACGAAATTACTATCGCATTTATTTACTAAGTGTTTTATTTTTTATTCATAAAAAAAAAAGTTTTATGGAGATGTTGATTGGAGATTTTGAAGGTGTTGAAAAAATGAAGGTGATTCTGTAAAACAAATATGTTCACAACTCTGTTCAGAGATGAAACATTCAACGTGAAACAAATAAATTTTAATGAAAGAATACTGTTTAATTTTCAGTGAGTAAACTTATAGTTTCTGCAATTTTGGATGAGATCTGAACCTGAAAGAGTAAGTAGGTATGTATGCAACGTATTTTTCCACTGGTGGAATAAACCAAAATATACGAAACATTTTTCTTACTTTCGTCCGTTAAATTGTTCAACTTTTCGAATTATAATTTCATTCGGCCTTAGGCAAAACGTAGATCTTGACGATATGATAAAAGCTACAACTTTTATAAAGTTTATTATAAATTAAGTAAGAAAAATAATTATAATATATTTCGTTGATCATTCGAGGAAAGTTTGAAAGTCGGCGGCGAGTTTAATTACTGATGAACATCTTATGTGCACGGGGAGATAAAAAAACAGGAATTCGCACTTCCAGAACTGGTTTATCTGCCTACAAATATATTTCGCCGGGGATATAATCAAAAAGCGGCGGCGTGCAGCGATGTACCTAGAGATGCAGCTGGGAAAAGGAAGAATATTAATACAATACGCCCACACACTCGCCAATGATTATTAAAAGATTTCAACGCGGAGCGGCAAACGCTCAAAGGAGTATGTTTATTTTTCGTTCACCAAATAACACAAGATAAACAAAAACTTGAGTCGACAGGAAGCGACGCTTCTTCGTTCGAAATTTGAATCATAATATGCGAGTACTTTCACACAATGGATGTTGAAAGGGATATAAAACGACTATAAATAACTCTGCGTTTAGTAATTAAAACAAAAAGTGCCCCGCCGATGAATACAATGAAAGAAAACAACGGCAGACTTACATGTAAAAAAAATCAGCAAGGCGGCGCAGCTTTTGGCGAACATTTTCACAACAGTCACTTGTGTCTAATTATGTATTAAATCACGATTGAAACATCACATAACTTAAGTGCACTCAATTTTCCGGAGTCTTCATGCACATGTTAACAGGCAGCGCAGTCAACTGTCACATAAACCGAATAAAGACGCGACATAAAGCGTCCATTGTAAACAAGGATGCCGGCGATATTAATTCGGAAATATCCGAGCGGCGGCTTTCGGCCCTTGTCGGCAAATGTCATAAACAAATGCAATGCTGCCATCTAGAAGAATTAACGCTAACGATTAATATAGAAATCGGGCATTCAGAAACGTTTTGAATATGAATTGTAAATTCATTGTTTATTAATATATAAAATAACATTTCGTATTACTTAATAATTCTGTAATAAATAAAATTTCTTGATTTATTTCCATACCTACTTACAACCGTAAAAATTTTCAATGCTTAACACCCCAATTTTTATTAGGGTTGGCAGTTACCGGTTGATTTATCAGAGTTAAACATTATAAAAAAGGCATCGAGCCTATTTTTCATATTTGTTTTCGTTTCGTTTTAAATATACATCAGTTCGGTTCCTGTTTTGGTTCCGGAAAAATAACATTTTTCGCTATTCAGTTTTCGGTTCAGCTCCGAGTGATACTAAGCTAACGATCAAAACATTTAATTCTGCATAAGGAAAGTGAATATCACATTTTATATCAACATAAAAATCATACCAAATTCTCTTTCGTATAAGATGAGTTGCAACTGCGAGAACTAAAGAGGGGAGTAAGATTGTGTTAAAGCGCGTGTTTAAACATGTACCGAATCGAAATAAACCGGTATATTTTCGGTTCATCTCCGGTTTCATTCTGACAAAAATAACGTTTTTCCGGATTCCGGTTCAGTTTAGGTTCGTTCAATTAACGCGCGTGTTTAAACATATACCGAATCGAGATAAACCGGTATATTTTCGGTTCATCTCCGGTTTCATTCTGACAAAAATAACGTTTTTCCGGATTCCGGTTCAGTTTAGGTTCGTAGCCCTAAAAACCATTTCAAAAAGCAATTAGATATTTTTCAATAATTATCTGTAACTCTAATAAGATAAAGTTTTAAAAACTAATGTGATGGCTTTTAGAGGATTTTTTATTTAATACCAACATTACAGAGTTTTATTTCTTGTTCGTTTGTTGTTTTATTCTTTATAACTATCTTGGCGAAACTAATAATTAATATAACGCATTGGTTTAGATTTAACTAATGAAAACTAAATAAACTTTTCAATATTCAACATGATTTTTGCTACGTACAATCTCAACCCTAATCCATAAAGACCATAGAAAAAAGATGCTGCTTTCGACATATTCTGTGTTCTAGAGAATCTTCTATTTTGACAGCTCGGACTTTTGACATTAATTTAACTTAACCAATGTTTTGATGCTACACTTTAAATGGCCTGGTTAGAACATTATTTCTTATAAATACGATTTATTTACTTACATAGCTTTATCATTAAGTCGTAGGCTCATATATTTAATATCTGATATACGTTTTTTAAGACTGATTTCTTCGAATGAAAAAAAAATTGTTTATATTCAAACTTTTAATTCGATAAATAAAGAAAATCCAAATACAGTACAGCCAGCATACTATATGAATAACAAATGGTAAAATTATATTTTAAATAACATGGATAAAGACCTAAAAATGAAAAAATTCGGGTATTTATCAATTTAATTGTAAGGATTGTAACTAGGCACATAGGCAAAACTCTTAAGAAATTTTCAAATGAGACTTTATGAGCATTGAATATGTATATTGATAAACAGTAACAATTATTCAGAATTTGCAAGTCGCTCAGTATAGAACTTTTTGATTTAAATACAGATTTCAAAATCTTACGAACCAATACTAGGGGCTTTCACTTGGATAACATAGAAATATTAGAAATTAGGAAAAGTAATAAAAACTTAATTATTGTAATTATAATTTTTATATAAAAAATAGAAAAATATTAAAAACTTTTAAAGTGTAATCTAACATTTTTTAAATAATGGCCCAGTGGTCGGTGGTTTGAGTCCCATTCCTTTAAGGTAATAATTAGTCCTATTTTCATAGCTCAAGCATTTAGTTTAATTTGATGTGACACGTATTGTGTCCGCATTTCTATTTAAAAAATTGTTTTAGTACATTTCTTGTCCTGAGGAGGAGAGTGTTGCTCTCGAAACATTTTAAATTTTTATAACAAAAATTAATTGCGATTAAATCATATTGTTTATTTTTTTTATTTATAAAATGGTGCCACAAAGTGAATTTGAAGAAAAATTATAGTTTTTCTGCATTTGGTAAAAATAGTATTTATTCACTTTCTAAACATTCTTTCACAGAGTATATTTCTATGTTGTGGGGATGACTTATGTAGCAAGTAATGTTAGTTCAGGATAAATATTATATTTTTTTGTTACCGAGTTAGCGGTAGAAGAGATTTTAGGACATTACCTAGGCCCGGTTGTTTCAAATTGGATTAAGATAAAAGTTCATTTAAAGCATAGATTTTTACGAAAACGAATCATTTGATTGGTGGATAAAGCAAAAATCTATGTTTTAAACGACCTTGAAATAACCGCCCCCTAATCAGTTACTAGTGATGGTTAAACCGTTATTTTAACCAGTTATTTTCGATACAGTTATTTGGGATTTGTACTCGATTGTATCAAAGATTGATAGCTAAGATATAATTGTTATCTAGTACCAATGGTTGCCCGTCGTTTTGCGAAAAATCAGTTAACCATCATCGAAACAATCAGATACAAACCTCAAATAACGGTTAGTGTG
>JADDOH010015624.1:0-41976 GCA_016648135.1 Agrypnia vestita
ATACATTTATATATAAATGGTTTTTAATGTCGAGTTGTTGTCAAATAGATCTTTGTTTACACGGGTTAGAGTAATTGCTTATTTGTTAAATTTTTTATGTTAATTTGATCTCGCAGTTTATCTTGAGATAATAATGTCAACACTGATACATGGTACGGTGATTTATCTCAATCTCATAAATCCTGTAAATTATAATAAAAATGTATAATACATATAGCACCACTTTTATATAAAAGTCACCTCAAAGTTTCTATCTTAAAATATATGAAGTTATTTTGGTCAATATACATTTATTGCATTACATAATAATCTGAGTAAATAAATTATTTTCCCATATTGATATAAAATTTTCATCCTTTGTCGATTGTGTGTGTATCTCTTATCTTATAGAATTTGAATTATTAAACCTAACAAAGTTAATTGAATGCTGCAGAAAGGCTGCTACATCTGCCATTTCTACGTTTAATGACATTTTTACTTAATATATCTTTTCCTTGAACCCTAGAATGATTTTAAATACACAATATTGAACATTGTGTTTAATTCCATCTCGGGAAGGCCAAAAATGCGCGCACTCATTTACGCGCGGTAGAAGTTATACTAACAAACTAAAATAAAAACAAAATTATATATTAATGACGCTCAAAATATTGAGATGTAATGAAAAAGGTGAATGAATAGAATAAAAATTCGTACTTACATAAATTTTAACTAGAATATATAAAATAATTGAGCTATACAAAACCTTTCTTAAATGAATGGTTCTCGTATCAGATAAGCCCTGCTTTTATTATATATTTTTGATGGGTAAGAGAATCGTTGGTGGTTGTGTCATGTGGATGCTGCGAAGCAGATGTCCGTGCTTCTGAGGTTTGAGACTTTCTCCAGCCGTGTTATTAAATTTTTTAGCAGTGGATTCGAATGAAATTATTATACACTACAAACCGCACAAATTCGATCGTTGTAATGCTTTGTAGTGCAAATTTTACCCTCCGTGCGCCAAAAGCAGATAACTTAAAAAATTCAGGATATTTTATCAATATTGAAAAAATAAAATATCCGTCAGTGATTGAAATTGTTTTTGAATGGGAAGATCAAAGTATAGTTGCATCGAGTTTATAAGGATAATGCACCTTCCATCACTACCTTCAGATGTTTTTTTAATGAATTCAAGCGTAATCGAATATCCGTTTTCGGCCGTCCAATTGAGGTGACTACGGAAAATATGGCCAACAAAATCCATGATATCGTGTTATGACGTCATGTCTGTTGGTCTAGTGGTGAGACACTCCCCTAGTGAACATCGGGTGAAGATCAGAGAGAATGCGAAGTTGTAAATTGAATGCAAAAAATATCCTTCATAAATATTTTTTCATGAGAAAGTAAAATATTTTGTCTTAGTTCGTTTATTTCAAGCTGTCTATTTCAATCTTATGGAGAAAATGATTTTTTTGTCACCCGCACTAAATAGTCGATGACAGATCTTTATTGAAATAATTTGAACGGGCGGATAAGCATTTCTATTTTAATCTTGTGAGTGCGTCTCTCCACAATCTGCATAATGGCACGTGGAACATTGTGTAAATGACGTAATAATTTCAGCTTGAACTGCGTTCCAAGTTGAGTCTCTAGTATACATGTATCTGAATGCACGGGTAAGTGAAAAGTTCTGCGCTGTTTACCGTGGAGGAAATACCACTTTCTTGGTAGAAATACGAAGAAGCACGTTTCCATGGAAGTCGGTTATTATGCAATTTAATCTTGAGTTATAATTGAAAGATGAATTGTGGCGTCTGGATGCAAAACCGCCACTATCCATACAAAACCATTTTTCATGTTTTGATTGATTAATGATCTGTATCCTATTCTGCACATTCTGTAAGTTTCCAATATAAGAAAATATGCTTCCATGCCCTTCAAAATCGTCCTTAAATATAACGGTGAGTAGCAAAACCGCCACGTTGCCGCAAAGTGGGATGCAGAACCGACACTATTCACTCGGACCAATCAGAATGGAGCCCCGCTACGAGATTTAATATGGAGAAACGTCGTCTGTCGCAGATAACGCGTGTTTTGATTACCTTAAATATTTACATAAAAACTAGAAGTAGACATCTTTTATTACCAAAAGACAGTGTACTAAAGCATGAAGTAAACAAGGATGGATATAAATGTAACTTTCAAAAGGGAAATAGGAAAGAATTATCACATTAAAAAGTCCGCTTTGTGCACATTTTTGAATATTTTTGTTGACACTTTAAAGACCGTGCGATTGGATTTACTATAAATTTATTTTATTATATGTAAAATAAAGTTAACTTAAATAAGTATTTATTGTATCTAACATAACATACACCATCAGCATAAAATCTACATCATCATCATTATCATTATCGCCTTCAGTTTCAGTTTCTGTAAATATTTCATCATTTTATTTGATTTGTATTAAAGTGAATAAATTTAAATAATTTTTAAATTTATTCACCGATTGCTTGCTGCTAGGCCCTGCAAACGGTTATACTGGCGACCGCGAGGCCGCAAGTGGCTGCTGCGCGGCCATTGGCATCTGCAATTGGCTATCGTCTGTACTAGCCGTTGCGCGGCAAATGTTACCTAATATTATCAAGGTGTCTCGTAGCTATAAGTACGAGACTTTACACTCTGGGTGAAATAAGATAATCTAATAAGATCTAAACAGATTTATGATATGAAAAGTATGAAATTTTTATATAAACGTTTTTGTAATTTTAGGGACTAAATTAGTGAAAAAGTTGAACTACCGTTACAGTAACTTATACCAATTATGAACAATTCATTCGCTTTAATACAAGTCGAATAATATTATAAAAACCTTGCAAAAATTGAAAATATAAATTTTCACAGGGTTTTTATTATTTTATTTCATTTGTATTGCAGTGCATGAATTTTTTATAAACGATATTAATTGCCTGTCTTTTCAATTTCAAAAATTTTTCAAGCAATCATGAGCTAACAATAATAGTTTGCATTTTTTTAAAAATATTTTCGACTTATTTTCTACAAAAAGTTGAACTATATTTACAGTTATTTATATTAATTACGAAAAATTAATTTGTTTCAGTACAAGTTAAATAAGATTATAAAAATCTTGCAAAAGTTCCAATTTTATTTTTCCCAATTAGAATTGCAGGGTATTTATTATTTTGCTTAACTTGTGTAAAAGGGAATAATTTGTTTATATTTGATATAAGTTACTGTAGTAAAAGTACAACGTTTTAAAAAAATAAATCCGAAATATTGAAAAAAAAAATGCACATTTTAATGTCACATATTTCCTTATCTATTGATATTAGGTCACGGTTGCTTAAGAATTTTGGAATCATAATTAAAGTAGAAATCTACCTATCAGGCACAGTAGCCGGCAAACATCTTGAAATTCTACGGCGTAATGGGGGGAAGTTTGCGCATCTACCTTTCCACCAAAGAGACCCAAATTTCGTCTTCTGCGCATTCCCCCACCACGTCAAAGAATTTCAAGAAGTTTGCCGGCAACTGTATTGTGGACTAGCTCTGTTACATAGTGTACACCTCGTAAAAATAATATTTTCGATTTTTGTATCAATTTTTCATAATCAATTTTAGTTCCTGTAATGATAGTTTAACTTTTTGCCTAAACTAAGTATTGAAATATTGAAAAAAAAATGCAAACTTTGATATTGCATATCTCCATAACTTTTGATATTAGGTCATGGTTGCTTGAGTATTTTCGACTCTTTATTAAGACAGAAACCCACTTGTAAAATTTTTACTACTTACTATAAGACAGCCTATATAGGCATACAGGTATGATCATATATTTTATTTTTTTATTTCCATACTCTTATTTAATTCTTAAGATTATTGTTTTTAGTTTTTAAAATAATTAAAACTATGTGCCTAAGTTATTAAATTTTTGCACTCGAAGATCAATTTTTAATCATTAAAATATTTTATAAACTCCGTTAATCGCCGATGAAATAATTGCCTATTTAAAAATATATTATATCTATTGTTAAATTTGGTGTCGTAGTAAAGGTCTCAAGAAGTGATACGGAATTATTGTTAAATCTAAAAATATTTTTGTTTCCATGATTGTTGGTTCATTATTAAAAAATTTCCAAAAAATATTTAATCCATATTCCTTACTCAAAACATGCACTAAATTTTAATTCTTAAAATATTTTTGCATCTATTGTTAATCACAAATAAAATATTTATAAAATAATATATTTCATTGTTTAATTTTCAATCGCAGTATTGTTCGCAATGAGTTAAGTCGGCAAGTCGACACGTGATCGTCCGCGAGCGCGCCTCTCGCGATCGTTCGGTAGCAAAATCGACTCTATCGACAAAATCGACCGGCGGTGGGTAGCAAAACCGCCACTTTGCTATCAATATGTCTTTATATTGCGGAAACAACAAAGAAAATCTTTAAAATGGGTATGCAGATTTTAACACATCCTTTATATGTATCAAGTAAAATAATAAAAAACAGGAAAATGTGTAAGGGAAATACTTAAAACGTTTTTTTTGATTACTGAACATTTCATATATATGCAACGTGGCGGTTTTGCAGCCAGACGTCACAATTGTAGTTGTACTTGCTAACATTGAAAAAGATTTAGGACCATTGGAAGTCATTGGCTGGATAATAATAATAATAATAACAATAATAATAATAATAATAATAATAATAACAATAATAATAATAATAATAATAATAATAATAATAATAATAATAATAATAATAATAATAATAATAATAATAATCATAATGATAATAATAATAATACTAATAATAATAATAATAATAATAATGATGGTTATTACATTAATAAATAATCAAACTTAAATGTGAAGCAGAAGAAAAGGAGAATAATCACAAAAATAAAGACATTAAAAAGGTACTCAATAAAAATTACACATAGTAAATCATAAGTATTCAAAGCTCTGAAAATACATTTAAAATAATGAACAGTAAAGACAGCAGAAGGAGACACACGTGTGCTTGGGGTTTCACCCTGTATAAACCACCTGGGTATGTCTGTAGTCTCTCTGCAGCCGATGCCGTTCTCTAGCCAGGGACCCCGCCCTCCACGAGAGCGTCGCTCGCCCCACAGAGTTGGTGCTCTCCTCGAGTCGCTGCTTTGCGTAGGCCCTGACGATTCGAGAAATTTATTTATCAGGAATGGATTGACAATGTTTGATGACGTCGATATTAATAATGAAAATTATTTTTGTGTCTCTTCTCATCGGATGGATGTTGTCTGCGTGTGTGCATATTTTTTGCGCGATTGTTTCTGCGGGATAAACTTTTTTTTTAAACTAAACAAAACTTTTTTCTGCACTCACGTTGCGTTATTTGATTACTATTGTAATCTCAAGAATAGTCGTAGCTCTCATCAATTATTTTAATAATTTACGTACTTTTGCGATGTTATTTATCAGCATTTAATTTACTGTTCAATAAATTTAAAAATCGTAATATATTATCATATTGCGTAGCCATTAAATAACTCTCTATCTAATTAATCTTATATATTAATAAAAAAAAATTTAATATATATTTATACAATCTTTTTGGCCCGAATAAAGCATTAAAGTAACAATGAGAAAAGCTTTTTTAATCAAGATATGTACATTAAATATGTCTAATTGAGACGAATCTTTTATGAGAAAGTATCTATGGAAGTCTTTTTGTGTGTTTAAAACAAGATATTCAATGTAACGTACAAAATTCCACTCATGTTTGACTACTATACTATATATATATATATCAATGTTGTATGTATGTTATCTTTTTACAACTCGTTCCATATGTCATTTTTATTTCTTATCTTCATCTGTGGTTGAAATTCGTTATCTCTACGAATCAGTATAGATGCCGCCGTTGGTAATGAGGTATCTATTTTTTAACAATATTTTTACATGAATGTTCTGAGAACACAAAACTGGATTTGTGCACTGATGGATTATTATTTAAATAAGATAAATGTTATTATTTAGAGTGATCACTTAAGTCTGAACATACAGGTTGAAAGTGCTAGGCCATCATATAAAATACTTCGGTTCATGTTTCTCATAAAAATAGCTTCGTCTCTGTGAGAATTCTATAATTTATGTTAATTATTTGTTTCTTGACTAGATTTCTTTTATTTTTTCCTTTAGGAATAATAATAATGTAGTTCAAATTTTTAAACATTTAATACTACGATTTAACATATTCCTGAGACTGCTAGCGTATTTTTGACGTTTTAAATCTAATTTTACAATTCAATAAATATGATGATCTTGAGAAGAATTTACAAAGTTGTCAAAATAAGTATGGTGCAGGTTTCGTATAACCCAGAAATTTTACGACCTGTGTGATGAGCTTGATGTCATGAAATTCATAAAATTGGAGAGGCTTCGGTAGAAATACCATTAAGATCATATAAAGGATGCGCAACTCCCGAATGGTTGTTAATAATAAACACGAAGCGAACAAGAAATGGAAGTGCGAAATGAGGTGGTAAGACAATATAAATAAAGAACTATCTATTTTTCGCGTCGTCATTGACAGTAAATAATTCAGTACAGTACTTAAAGAGTCTAGGAATTGTTATATTACTTTACTTTATTTCTACTACCGTGATTTGAATTATTTTCATAATTTATTATAGGTATGATATTTCACTGAAAAACTTGATACTCGCAATAAAGAATAAAGTCGAAATAAATAATTATTTATTCTTAGTGTGCTTATGTCAACACAGTTATACGTTTTATCCTCAAATTAAATATAATTAGTAACTTAGGAATATTTAACAGAATGTTAGTAAACTTAGTAAAAACCACTAACAGATTTACGGTCTACCGGTTTCGAGACGTACCCGTCTCTTCGGGTAGAGACGGGTACGTCTCGAAACCGGTAGACCGTAAATCTGGTAGTGGTTTTTACTAAGTTTACTAACATTCTGTTATTATGTCTAACCACAAAGTTAATAATATTAAGAATATTTAGCTCATAGGCAGTTAATTATTCTAAGTGTTAATATATGAATTCAATTACATGTTTTATCATTTAATTAAATTACAAATTTAATTAAAAAGGTAACTTTATAATTTTTACCTCGCAGGTAATTAATTATTTTAAGTGTGATTATATCAACACAATTATATGTTTCATATTTTAATTATATTTAATTAGGATTTTTAACTCGTAGGCATTTATTTAATCAAAGTGTGATTATTTCAACACAATTACATATTTCGTCCTTTAATTGAATTAAGATATTTTTTTATTTAGCTAATTAGAAATTTGAGCTCACAGGCAATCGAATGTTTGCTCGTTCATCTCTTTGGTAGTCTTGTTATCAGTTCGCATTAGTTAAGCGAGTCGCTTAAAACTTGAGGTTTGTTCTTTGGTACTTGTGATCTTTTTTCTTCCGAATGATTTTAATGTGTTGTGTTGATTTGATTTTGGTAAAAAAATAATAATTTATTGTATATTTATTTACTTATATCACAAAAAAATATTATATAAAAAATTACGCTATAGAAAAATAAAATAAAAAATTTTAATATAAAAAGCTCCTACATTTTTTGTAGTAAAATAATTTTTGGTTCATTCTATATTGTTTATCTACTTGCTTGAGCGTTTTTCCAATGCTTAAATTACTTTGCGCATTATGTAGTGACTACCCTAGATTTCTTCATTGGCACGTCAATAAATGGTTAAAAATGCTATTGATTTTATTAAAAAATATTAGGAAATGATAACTATTTATTTGCGCTTGATTTCACATATTTCATATTATAATATACCTTCAAGGACTGACTTATTCCATAGAGGATTGTATTCGTACATATATCCTGATTGATTTTGGTAATGTTCAACCTTTTTTAATCCACTATAAAGGATAGAAGGTACTGAATGGTAAGTAAGTAAGGTAGAAGTAGGATACGTGATGTTTGGCGACTGCCTTATTAAAATATGATTTTGGGAGATGTTGATGACATTATAAAGATATATTCTTGAAAAAAATGGCTATTTTAATGATGGATCCGTGTAAATTGAAGTAAAATAAAAATATTTTTTCAATTGGTTGAGCAACTTTGTAGATTGGCAAGACTTTTGTGTAAAAACGTTTTATATTGGAAAAAACGGTCGAAATTTTAATGTAAGAGTAAAAGAGCATTTCTGATGTGTGAATAATCATGGTTTGTCCGAATTTGCAATTCATTTATTAGAAAATAATCATGGTTTTGATAAACATTTAGGACTTTCTATTTTACACATAAATGATTTTGGTCTGAAATTGAATAATTAAGAATCATTATAAATTAGTAAAGCATGTAGAAACAAACAAAATATTATTAATAATCAATTAAATTTAACTACTAGTCCAATTCTAAAAATAGTGTGTAATCAAGAATTTCAGTAATAATATTTAAAAATAATTTTTCTAATAATTTAGAAAGATAAAAAACATCATTCATTTTAATATTTTAAAATTTTTAAAATACCCTGACGATTGAAAGGTTTTTACGAAACGTGTAGGTGTAATTAATGTATATAAGTAGGTCAAACAAATAATAAAGTCATTTGTTTAAGATAAAAATATAACTATATATTTTGAAATTTTCGCGGTAATTAATTAATCATAGATTAATTTGGGGCGAAGTCTACGTCTTTTAATGATGAGAATAATCTGGCTTGATTTAATTTTGATTGAAGCCTGCCAAAATTTCTATCACGATGCTGTGATGCTGTATCAAAGTAAACCGCTCAGATTTTTTACAAGGCAGAGTTTAGCAATTACTAAAATAAGTTTAAAATAAAAAAAAAAAATATTTTTATAATACGAAGCTGATGATCAATATCCCATGATATTGATCATCAGCTCGCGCTCGTGTCGTATAGAGTATATATTGAGTATGTTCAAAATTTTCAAGAACACAATACAGGATTTTATCCCCAGGACATGATGTCCCCCTGGGATAATATTTAGAGGGTATGCGAAAGCTTGTAGCAGAAACTTTACAGGTAGATTCCTACCTTGACAATAAGTCGAAAATGTTCAAACAATCATTACGTTATATTAATAGTTAAGGAGATGAAAAATTAATTTGCTTCAATGCACTCAAATAAAATGATAAAATCCTTGTGAAAAAATCTACTTTCAATTTACACTTTATGGTTACATATTAGTTTAATTAAATAAACTCAAAATTACTTTGTTTTCACAATTTTAATAGATAAAATATTAATGTTTCGTGAACCATGTTAATTATAGTTACAGTTATATTAATGAAAGTGGCGAGGAAAGTTATTATGACTTTATTTAATAAAAAACAAAATTTAATATTTTTTCATGGATTAGATTGTCTTTTTGATGTCTTTCTAATTGATTAATTAATTTGGTTTTAAAATTTAATCTATATATTCAGGTAAGAAAGGGAGCAGGGTAACGGGGAGGATTTTTTTGGTCCAATCTTAGACATGTTTCTGTCAATGAATAAAAAAAATTGAACGATGTCATGAACCTACTGAATTCTAGATTTGATAGGAAACAAATCCCATATAAATTAATAGATAACATGAATATACGAAGGATAGGCATATAAAATATAGAATTCAGTGCATTTTAAATCAGTGGTGTATTTAAAACATTTTTTAAATTTTTTGTACATTTCTTCCTTTGCCTTTATATTCCACGTATAATCACAAAGTAAAATATTAAAGTTATTCTAGAATATCTCGTACAATCAAACGAAAGTTTCCTTTCTATTATAATCAATCGGAGTTCAATTTCTTACATCTGTGAAACATAAGCACCACATTTCCATGAAGAATGCTGCATCCATTATTTAGGATTTCAGGTGTACACTTTTCTCTTCTTATTCCTTTCATCCACACAGCGCGCTGGAATAATCAACCCCGGTGAGTGGTAGTGGTCCTCAAATTGTTTTGGAAGAAAAATGTACTATAAACAAAATTATTTTTAAATCAATTACGAACCATCAACGAAACAGAATTTTCTGCGAACTTTATAATGGAACCTTAATTTCTCGTTAGAATTTTTCATACTCGAGAAAAACACAAAAATATTGTTTCGTATTGTCCTAAAAGTAGATTTGTTGCGGGTTCTTCATTCCTCTTTCGTTTATTATTTTGTTTTATTTGGGACTGTTGTTAAATTGTGGCTTAATGAATTTCATTATTAAAAAATTCATTGCCCAAGTAAATACAGAGTCATGTCTCTCGTGCCGTAAAACTGCTGTGCAGTTTGGCATATCTACAATGTAATAAATATCAAAAAATTAATTAATAATTTTACTCTGAATTTACCGTAACAATATGGTCCGATATTCACCTATGTTTAGATCTTGCAGATCTGTTAATATTTATTAACAAATTTCGTTACGTATGAGAACTTACAAGATATCGCCTTAACGATATTAAATTTAATGCTCAAATTAACTGTTGATAATTTATTGCGAATATTCGATAATCCTCCAAAATTAGATTTCTTAAAATTTTAATTACCCATCTCTATAAGCGACATATTTCAAAATATATTTTTATAAATATACATAATCGCAAAGACAAGTAGTGAGAATATTTATTTTGACATGAATAAAATTAAATAAAATGAAATGATTGAAACTGTTCATTCACATAAAAAAGTAACATTCGTTAATAATCCGGTGTATTTATAAAAATAAATACAAAAATAATTTAACCCATAAAAACAAAGTTCCCATTATAAATTCTTTATACGCAAGAAAAAGACCTGTATGCAGAGTTTTTCATTTGATGTCATTAAAACTCATTCAAACTTCTTCTCTGTGATAGGATGGATGCTTCTAGGAACAACTAATTTCAGCTATGATTTGCTATGCTTTATGATAATAACGTCACCCAAGTGTGATTCTAGAGAAACCTAGCCTTTTGAGCGCTGTTCTTAGCATCTTGGAGAAAAAAATGAATATCGTTTGAAAATAATTACAGATTTGGTGTAAAATATTCTGCTTTTGCTTTTAATTTTGCAAAAAATATTTAAAAAAAAGTAAAAACGCCAAAAGATTTAAAAATAAACACGTTTTTAAAAATGATTTTAAAAATAAATAATAAAACCACCCCTCACGGAGCAGCGGCTGAAACTGTGAAAACCGAATGAAAGCGAATTTAATTCTGAAGTGCAACCCTTCGGAACGTTTGTTTTCAGCACAATCGATAGTGGAATGTAAATATTGATTGTAATATTTATATTTAAAATTAGCCAATGCGTCGCAAAAATCGCAAAAAAACTCTAAAACGAACGCCATCCGTGGACACGCCATTTTTTCATCATACGCAACAAAATGTTTCTACAGACTTGACGTGCACTATCGCGCGCTATATGTAGAAAGTTGCCGCACCTTGTTACGATTTCTTTTCACCGAATTATTAAATAAACATAAAATTTAGATTTTGATTGGGTTGGGTTGGAAAAAACTGGAGGGAGTTAAAAAATTAAAAAATGGCAAAGATGGTGCCTCTAACTATTATTCGAACGTGATACTCGATTTTCGAATTTCATTAATACTATGCAAATAGTCGCAGAAATATCACGCTTGGTAAAAAAAGCCCAAAAAAGGGGTTTTATTGTTGTCACAGTACGAGAAAGAGACGGATGCAAAATTCCAAAATAAGAAAGAAGGCCGTATTTTGCACCTTTGCACCATTCATATTTTCGATTATTTTATTATACAACATGTTTAATCGCAAATGAAAAAGAGTCTAAATATGAAAATGAAAATTCATTTTTGGAAGGAAGGTCCCGAAAAATAAAATAAAAATCAGGTATAAAGAGGGTTTCAGGAAAATTTTTCATTTTTAGGATCGGACGAAATCGCAGTTATTAACGTTGCAAAGTGGTTTTTCGGATTAAAATGCAAAAAGCTAAAATTCGACTCAATTCTGAGGAGAAGAAACGGCCCACGATGAATGTATTTCCCAAAGACGTCGGCGGGCTGCGTCCGTTTGGGGAACTGGAAATTTTCGGAATCAAGCTTTCGGTCGACGAGTTTTTTTCGCGAAAAACGAAAACAACCACGATAATCGTGTATAAAATGCGCTGTCATCGACGTCGAGTCGACTTGCAAAATTTCAGTTCGATTGGATGACAGAAAATGTGCTAATTTTCACTTCACAAGACATTTCCACACACACGTAAGGGAGACCGTATAGTTATGGGACACCCTAAGACATTTTTTTTCTTTGATTGAGTACCTAAATTCCAGGAAATGAAACTGCGCTTTGAAATAAATACCATCTATTCAATCATTTAAGTTTTTAAATAAACAGTTGTTTTTTTTTAGATATCATTTAAAGTAATTTAAAAAATAAATAAATTGTAATTGTATAGCAAAAAGCACAGTTATCGGACAAATTTTTCAGTTACTAGACACCGAAATTATAGTTATTGGATAAGCAACAAAAATGAAAGAGAAATGCAAGTTAAAATTTTTTTCCAAATTAAATCAAATAGTTTATCAACTGATTAATCACTTTGGTCTCCATTATCATCATTTTTCACATTGTAACAAATACATATAAGTTATCAGGGATATGAATTGCATGGCTTTTCAGAATACATCTTGCATGGAAAAATTATTTCGGATGTCGGATTTGGTGGCCCGGGGTTCAAACCCCATCTCCGGTCGTTTAATTTGTTTTTTTAGCCGTGAATTCGAATGAAATTACGGACAGATAGACAGACGGACGAACGGACAGACGAACAGAAAACGAAATTATTATGTTTGATTCTGTATCTTTATTCCGTTATCGATGCTTTTGATGTTGAATATAAAGAATAAATATAAAATAACAGTGCAATAGCAATTCAGAGAAAGCTATAAGACAAATCCATTTAATAAACGTAATTACAAATTATTCTAATATTAATCTCGAATACACATGGTTATTATATGTAATAAAAATAGGAAATAAATTTGTACATAGAACAATTATGTTTAAACTAGCAGTTGATATATTTGCTATTGTCACTATTTTCAAAAATCTAAATCTTTTTTCAATTTCGTCTAATTTCAACTATTAAAAATTTAATTTATGAATTACCGCGTATTTTCGAATCAACAGGGTAAATCTATTTTAAAATTAACATTTGGGACTTTTTTTGAAAATGTCGAATTATATGGAATTTCAAATTATCGGGGATCGAATTAACGGGATTTTACTTATATTAGGAAACTGATACATGCTATATATGTATGTTCACCTAGAGTTTTTAGAGATAATTATCGTCAAAATGTTATCAAAAGCAATAAGGTAAAATTAAAAAATATTTTAAATTTTCAATGCATACAAAATTTTGTGTAAAATTAGACCTTCTAATCGTCCAAATACATTTAAAAAAAAAAAAAAATGGCGGAAAATGCCTTCCCCCAGACGCAATATCAGACAAACTCAATATATGCAGGACAGCCTAGGATTCAGCTTGACAGACTTCAATCAGTGATGAATGCTGCGGCGAGGCTTATATTCAAGGCATGAAAGTTCTCTCGGATATCCTCAATGCTGAAGCAGCTACATTGGCTTTGCCTGCCGGAGTGGAAAATTTCAAACTCTCTCTGATGGTGTACAAAAGTCTTCACAGACAATATCACTGGAAGACGGCTCACACTGCGGTCAGCTAAATCGGAGGCACTCTGCAGGCTGGTACTACCAAGGAGACCTGGAGCACCAAGTTTGCGGAACGTGCTTTCAGCTTTGCAGGCCCAGCTGTGTGGAATCAGCTGCCTCAAGAAGAGCCTAAAAACTCATTTTTTCGGGATGTCGCACCTGTAAAGCGTCTCTTACGCAAAAACGGCCAATTCAATGAAGACACAATTGGTCTTAACTTAGAATTATATTTTGGACTTCAAAAAAACGCAAAATAACCTAAAAACAGTACATAAGGTAGCGTGTATGTTTTAACCTCACAATTTAGGCGTAAGATGTAACCTCAAAATTAATATTCACGATATTAAAATGTGTTTCGCGTTCATTTCCATGTATAAAGATGTATCTAAACATGTTCCACCTGTCAAACGGTCATGTGTCAAAATTCAATATCGATATGATTTTCCAGGAGTAAAAATAGAATTGATTGAAGAAAATGTAGTGTTTCGTTATTTCTAATCAATAAATATCATCTTCGTATTAAATAACGCATATAAACGCATGTAATATTTCTACATATGAAATTATATCTAAATGTATTTTAAAGTGATCTCTAAAACTCAAAAAAAATATCTTTTTAATGTACTCTTAAATGTTTTTTTTAACTGGCAACAGAAATAATCCACTGACTGCATTTTTGGCGTAATTAATATATAGATATGTAACCAACTGATTTTCGAAACATTAATTTCTTTCATGATAAAAATCTAAGTAAAATCCTCAATTATGTTAAAGGATAGTGTCTTTGATTACCAATGTTTGATAGAAGTAATTCGAAAATATTTTATAGACTGAATCTATGGTATGGTGCGGTATATTTGGAAATTTTTACGTAACTTGCGAAATAGCAACGTTCGTTTTGGAAGCCGGGCTCCGCGCTGCGAGAATTTGCATTTGGTTTATGGTTGCCGGAAATGAATTGCACCTCAGACTTGTATGGCGTGACGTGTGGGTCGTTCAAAGGTATTTGTATAAAGTATGCATTCGCCAGTGACTGGTGTCGTTATTCACTGCACTCTGCACTGTGCACACTGCATACTGCGCGCCGCTGCATGTTGGGAATCACGTTCGATATAAACTTTCCGGTAGACTATTTGATATCGGAAACTTAAATACAATTCACACTAGGTACATACATATATATATAATTAAAACGGGAATAACACTAATTGATGTCATCGATGACAATGTGTTCGGAAATAAACATATATATATATGTTATTTATATTTTTCATTTATTTTTGGAAGCGAGTTCCGTAATATTTATTAAGAAATAAATCAATGAAATT
Organism: Agrypnia vestita; assembly: GCA_016648135.1. Taxonomy (NCBI): domain Eukaryota; kingdom Metazoa; phylum Arthropoda; class Insecta; order Trichoptera; family Phryganeidae; genus Agrypnia; species Agrypnia vestita. Next base: position 15,019 of record JADDOH010015624.1, read on the forward strand.
AAGAGAAACACACAAATATCAAATAATAAAACTGAAATAAAACGAAAACTACTTTATTTGCAGTTTAGCAAAAAATACTTCCATTATTCGGAAATCGACTAGCGGGAAGACGTCAAAGCTTCGTTTGATATTCTAGCAACAATCGATTACTCTCCGAATAAAAATGGAATAATATAAATAAGTAAATTAATAATTCAAAGAGAAACATATAACTATCAAATATTGACGACTTATTAAGTAGCTGGGATAGTGAAATTGGTATCACGTTGTCCGCGTAAGACAAAGGTCCGTGGTTCGAATCCAGGTTCCAGTATTTAATTTTTCAGTTTTCTTATTTGATATTTGTGTGTTTCTCTTAATTTCATTTATTTATTTCTTAATATATATATATATAAAAACATATATCATGCTGAAATCTATATACTTTAGAGTTGCACAATTCTTAATAGATAATTATAGCAGTACAACTTTAGCACTGTAAAGATTAATTGGACGTAGTTACGCGACGAGGATCCAATCCATATCATTGGTAAATATAAGTAAGTGAGTTAAATTCATGCTTTATACCTAATTAGTCTGTAAAAAAAACAGGCAACGAAACAATGTTTTATCATGTTTCAATAATTTTGAACAACTCACATGTACGGCAGGTTTTTTTTCTTCATATATATTTATTCATTATCATTTATATGTAATCATTCACATATATGTGTTTATCGAAAAATACGCCTAACTATACTATTAATAATAAAAAAGTATTCATATTCTACACACATCATACTTTAAATTATTTTTAAAACGAATATCAATTAAGAAATTCTTACAAACTTCAAACGTCGATATCTCTTAAGGCGATCGTCTAGCAGAATGAGCAAATTTCACCATTTTTTCTCATATGTTGTTCTCTTGCGTTTTTTATTATATTTTTGTATGAAAATATCTCATTTATTCATCAGGTTACATTTATTTTAAATACGAATATCTTATTAAAATGTCATAATCTAAATTAAATAATTGATTAATAAATTACCAAACCTTCGATGTTTTAAAAATGAAGAAAATTGCTCCAATTTGTAGGCCTTTTATGACTGAACGGCGTGTGAGATGTCTTTTTTATTCAATAATATTACAAAGTTAACGATTATCTTACATTTATTACAATTATAGAAAAATCTGTTAATACGTTTACATGCAATTTATGTTTTAAAAAATACTGTTTTTTAAAAATATTTTATTTTTTTGTGGGTCTTTTTCAAATCTTTTTACATGGTTGACAACTTTTTTACTTCAATAGTCAAAAGAATAGATATTATAATTTTACAATAAAAACAAAAAAAAATCAAAATCTTTGTCGATATTCCTGATTTTAGATATTTAATAAAGACGCAACGTATTTATGACACAATACGCAGTGCCTTGATTAAATAGCTAAAATCTGAAATCGAGAATAATTTTTTGATTTTTTTTGTATTAATTTTAAAATAAAAATGTCTATTCCTTTCATTTATTAAAGAAAAAAAGTTATAAACTATTTTAAAAGGATCGAAAAAAACTCACAAAAAATAAAAATAATTTAAAAAACAGTATTTTTTAAAACATAAATTGCATGTAAACGTATTAACAGATTTTTCTATAATTGTAACAAATTCAAGATAATCGTTAACTTTGTAATATTATTGAATAAAAAAGACATCTCACACGCCGTTCAGTCATAAAAGGCCCACAAAGTGGAGCATTTTCTTCATTTTTAAAACATCGAAGGTTTGGTAATTTATTAATCAATTATTAAGTTTAGTTTATGACATTTTAATAAGATATTCGTATTTAAAATATATGTAACCTGATGAATAAATTTTTTAAATTAGATATGTTCCTACAAAAATGTGATAAAAAACGAAAGAGAAGATATGAGAAAAAATGGTGAAATTTGCTCATTCTGCTAGACGATCGCCTTAAGTGGTTTTATGTGGGTTGGATCCTTTTCACTTAACTATGTCCAATTATAAATCGTAATTTTCACATTAATGCATCTGTTTCATTCAACAAATTTTTTTGACAAATCAAACAAACATTGTTAAAAAAAAATTAATGCAGTCACCGAGGATAACTAAATTATAATATACTTAATTCTTATTCAAACACAGCAAAATTATTTTGCGGTAACATTATAATTATAATTTATAGAAATAAACTTTGTTTACGCCACTTTTTTTATTGATAAAATTTCAACATGTTTCAAAGACAATGGCTACTTCATCAGGATAACAAACGCATAATAAGAAAATTAAATTTAAAAATCGTAGATTATCAAAATAACAAAAAGTTATATAAAGTAATTATTATTATTCATTTTACAAGAAGATTAATTTAAGAAGCCAATGAGCATATGACTCAGCATCGTGGTTCTTGCATTTTCTATGGAGTTTTTCTACACTCTTCGCGATCCTGGGTTATCCTTCGATTAGAAAAACGAGTAACAAGGCTTTGCTATGTATCGGACTTGGTCTGCCAGCCTCATTAGAGACTGACCTCTCGCCTTTCGTCCTTGTAAATTGAAATTTTCGCAACCTGTTTCTACTCTTTTAGCTACGTGATCGAATTTTATTATTTTCTTGCATATTGTTGAAAACCTTTCTTTAGCTCGGAGTTTCTGAAGAATATAGACATTCGATTGTCCCGCAGTCTGTGGAATACAAACTCCACGTTTCGAAGAAAATCGTATCAATGAAGTATCGATGGAGCGGGCTACAGAGAGAAAATAATATTATTTTAAAAGAATAAGAGGATCGATGTCTAAATAAAAATATTAAAATAACCACAATCAACAGAAAAAGTTTATTAAATGAGTACTCAAGTGAATTATCACAAATATTTGTTATTAATTGTATATGAAATACGATTATATAAAAAACATAGCTTTTACAAAATTTTATGAGTGCCAAAGTACTTGCCTACACCTAAAAATAGTATTTTATAGTAGAAACATATTTTACAGACTATATGACAGGATTAAATTCTTCTCTTATATTTTTTATGAAAAATATACAACTTGCCATATAGAATACTTATTCAGTAGCATATAAACGTAAATAAATATATTTTTGTTGCAATATTTTGAGGATTCAAACGGATCACTAAATCAACGACAGATCCGGTTGCTAAAGCATTTGAAATGGATGCCTATATTAAAGCTACCTACCTTAATACCTCAGTAATATATTTCAAATAATGTATGGCTTTAAATATATTACTTCTTCTTCAAACACAGCAAAATTATTTTGTTGACGTTATAATTATAATATATAGAAATAAACCATTTGTTTACACCACTTTTTTATTGAAAAAAATTCAATATTTTTCAAAACCAATCGTTTCTTCATCATGATAAAAAAATATATATTATTTATTATATATGTATTATTTAAAACAAAGTTTATTTCTATAAATTATAAAATATTTAAAATGGTTGCCAAAATTAAGATTAAAGTTGGGTAGCAATATATTGACCATACCTGTTAAATGGTTAATTTTTTTTCTGCGCTAATATATTTAAGTCTGCTCACAATAAATGGTTTTAGTTAAATATTTATTGAGACATTTTTAGACATATATTTTAACATTTGCTTGTAATGAGTAAAAATGTGTAAAACCCCATCGCTTTGTAATATATTCTTTCCGGCTCTGCCACAAAGCTTCATTCAGCCAGGTATTAAAACCTTGCGTACATCCCTAATTCAGAAGGCGATGTGGATTGAACACCAAAAAGTGGCAGTGCATTTTTGCAGTGTTTAAAATTTAAAATTCCCCGTACGTAATTTAAATCGTGAATTTTCAGTAGAACTCGTGTCCATTTACTCGGATCACGTAAAAACTTGGCGTGGGCGTGAAGCGGGTTGCAGCGCAAGCACATTGCGAGCTTCGTTTGACACACTTAAATGTGTTTCTCTCGCCCGACCTACAGATGGTTGTCTAGTTAGAGTGCATGTAAAACATTAACTTTTCGAGAGAATTTCCCTCCAAACGTTAATGTTTCGTACATTTTAATGAATGGACGTTTGTTATGCGAGATGCATTTTGAAATCGCATTAGTATTATTTATTACTAGCTGCTTAAATAAACATTGTAAAGAGATGCTTAAAATAATTGACGCGCTGTTCGTACCCCTGGAAATATATCACTTGGAACAACACTATAAAAACATTGAGAACGTTTTACAGAAATCTAAAATTATCTACAACCTTCGCGAAACGTTTACAAACGCCTGGACCAGTCGAGAAGAAACGGAACCTTCTCCTAAACATAAGAATAATCTAGAAAGTTCTATAAAACCAGCCGTTGTAGGTATAAATAGCGTGGATTTAGGCTGCGGCGCAGTTATCGTGATTGAAAATTCAAAGTAAAGTACGCGCAAGACGACGGCTGGGGTGGCCAGTCGAAGCAACAGATATGGAGCGAAATAATCGAGAAAAGTACCATATTAGCAAAATAAATAAATTATATAAATACTATGAGCGAGAATTGGATGAAATTTGATTTTGATGTTAAAAAGTGTTACCCAGCGATAATAAATTGTTAATTTTCTTGACAAAAACCTGGACTAAAAGAACACATTTAATCAATTATTTAGTTACATATTTTTACTTGATCACACCTACAATGATATACTAAATATGTATATGCATCTTTATGCAAGAGCAGGTCGAATAATTTAATGTACTGTAATTGGGATAATGGGCTGAGTATTTAATAATAATTGTTTTTATATATCGTGTACCCATAAATTTGTTAGTGTCTCATTAAAAAAAAGTTTTTTCAATTAAAAAGACACAAATAAAACATCTATCTTTTGAAAAATATACGTATCACAGGAACTGTATGCCTACCTTCTGGAAGGTTCATTAGTTTGATAGTTAGATGTTGAATTATTTCGAACAAAATATATGAAGTCAATACCCTCAAACATATATATGACTATACGAGTATATGCTCATTACTCATCAAAACTTGTATACGTAACATCAAACCCACCTAAGGGTATTCACAATAAAATTATGAAATATGCTGTGTCTCGTGCATAAGTCGATATTAAAACTTAGGGATATGAAATTCTGTGGTTTTTATAATTTTTTTCAGATTTTACCAAGCAACAATCGCCGCACTGTATAGGTACTTCACGTAGGCCGAAATATAGCTGACTCCAGACATATATTACCACTTGCGCGTATCTGTGTCTTCATAAGTTAACATTCTGCAGACTAAATATTAATGACTTTTCTAAAAAATTCTGCATATCAATAAAGAAATATTTATCTAATTTATAACTAATTATTTGTATTATTATTTACTTATTATTTATTTATATATATCAGTCAAAAATGGATAAGGAAATAAGACATTTTCCCCACAAGTTTAGGCAGAAAGGATAGAACGCCATAATCTTCTTTATCGGTACACCGTTCTTGCTTTGGCTACATTCATACAAATTCCGAGCCACGATGGTTGAGGCTTTTAAAAGGGCCATCCTCCAATATTTGTAGTATCTGATCGTGTCAGGTCTTTCGCGAATACCCTCTATTCCTGCTGCCTTCAATACAATAACCATCCCTTCCTCGCTCATATGTTCCACGTAACCAAACCATTTCAACAATCTTTTCTTTATTCTATCTACCGCGCTACAGCCAGAATTACATTAATTTCTAATTTGTTCATTCCTCACTTTATCCACCAAAGATTTTCCACACAAACGCCTTATTGACCGTATTTACATCGCATTCAGTGTACTTTCATTCCTTCTGCGCCAATTCCAGGGTTTACCACCAAACAGAGTTGGCACAAGATTGCCATTATGAACCGCTAGTCTTGCTTCTTTTGACAGACTCTTATTGGGCATAAATTATTGCATTCAGAGCGCATTTACTTTGTTTCCCGCTTCTGCTCCCGCTACTTCTGTCATTTACCAGAGTATTTGCGATTTTCAGAAGAGAAGTACCATTGTGGGATATTGAAAGGAAGAATGTGAATGAATGTAAAATTGGAGAACAAGTGAAAGATATATCGTGCCTACATAGACCAAAAATATTGATTTACATCTTCAAGCAGAATATTATACGCCACGCCACGCCTCCGCCTTCATAAAAATGTAGTATTTTCCCTTAACATAAGTACAATCTTGCGCGTTGCGAATGTAAGACGGCGAAGTGCACAAGAGTGCCTATAAAATAGCGTGAAAAGCATATTAAAAATAAATTTTAAATGGATTTTTGCAGAATGTACTCGACTTTAGTAGCGCCCGAGTTTTTAACGACATTTGATGTTGACCATTGAAATGTGTTTTGATGTGTTGACAATATTTTTAAGATATAACTCTCTCACAAATCTATTGATATGTTTCCTTCTAGTGTTACCTGATACTGAAAAATTTCACATTTTAAAATTTTAGGTATTCTGTAAACGGTACTCTTAATATGTTTCGACATATTTTACGGCAAATTAAAAACTGTATTCAGGTTTGCGGATTTAAATTAAAGTCCAGCTTTATGACTCATGCTTTTTATAGGAAAATTTGAAAGGAAACCTGAAATAAGAACATCGGGACGAAGTGGAAATTTTCGTTGAAATACCAGTTAAATTAATATTTTGTATTTTTTTATTTAATGCGATACTAATATAATAGTGGGAAGGTACACAATAGATACATAAAAAAAATACATTATTATTGAAAACTCAGCCCATTATCCAATTAAAATGATCTGCTCTAGCATAAAAATGCATAAGTATAGTAAGTTTATTTATGTAGTATGATCATTTAAAAATACGTAACAAAATAATTGATTTATGTATTTTATACGTTCAGGTTACTGAAGAGAAAATGGATGATGTAGAGGAGTGAATTTTTAAATGATGATAGAGTAACTGCAAGAATATCAGCATCAACATTAAGATCAGCACAATATGTATTACGTAAGTACGTACGACACATTATTGTGATGGGAAAAAAATAACCAATATTAATAGAATACTGGCTTATTACTCCGGGTTTTTCATAAGGGATTTAACATGTATATTAATGTCAAACTAGCTGTTCGTACCCGACGTTGCACGGGTTAAGGATTAAGTTGAAAATAAATTTGTGAGAGGAAACAAAGGTTGCGTTGTTTTGCAAAGCCTCTAATGTAAGAATGTTTTTATTTAATCGAGGATGTCTAGGGAAGAAGTGTGGCCTCATTTTTTCGTCGGGAATGTGTATACAAAATTTGGGTCAGAGCGTCAGATCAAACGGTATAGATTTGCAAGGAAAATATATCAGGGGAGGGGAAGGAGTAAAAAGGGCGGGAGGAAAGGGTTACCCGCCGGGTCTTAAAGAATATGTTTCCAAATTTTGAGTCAGATCGCTTGAATGGTTTAGATTTGAATTGAAAATATATCACACGAAGGGGAAGGGGTAAAGGGGAGGAAGGAAAAGTCACTTATGTTACCCGCCGGATCCTAAAGCATTATGCAAAATTTTGAGTCAAATTGGACAAACGGTGTAGATTTGTATAGAGAACAGACAGACAGACATTTAGTTTTATAGGTTGTATAAAGAAAGAGAATCGATAGCTCCACTGAGAATTTTGTGTAGCACAACAATATTGGATATTTTTCGTTGAGACGCAAGTTTGAATTTTGAAAAAGGCAAGACAATCCTCTTTAATGTGTAAATTACTGTGTTGACCAGCTTTGTAGGACAAAATACGTAGAAAATTTTTCTGCACTCTTTCGATTCTTGCAACATGTGTTATATAATAAGGTGACTAAATAACTACCGAGTATTCCAAGATACTTCGAACTATAGCTTTTGGATTAGATCTTATAATCGACACTTTACATATACTCGTATATTTTAAACGTTTTCATTTTCTATAAAAAAACTCGATAATTAAATAAGTAGAAGCATATTTCGGTGTCCAGTTTCATATTTTCAGGGTTCATGTTTCGTTTCAGCTTGTACTGTTTTTCGCATAAAAAAGCTCCGTTTACGAGTAATTTATTTCTATCGCGGTGGCATTATTCCGAAGTGACACGGGAAAAACAATTTTAAAGAATAAAGAAAAAAGGTTGAACATAAAAATGAAAGATAGCTAGGTGTTATTTACTCATATTTTCATATAAGGAACTCTTTTCTCCGTAGGTACATTGTTTGCAAACAAGGGATGTCGTGATTTTTTATTTCGCAAGGCAAAAATTTTGATATAGAACCTTGTAAACGTTTTAGTATTTCAGGCTGCGTAATTCGTTTTTAAGCTTACATTTTTTCCAACAACAAACCGGTGTCGGAAAAATAAGAAAACTTAATTTATCAAGCATTTTTTTGAAAGGTGCAAAAAATACCTCTATTATAAGATATTCAAATTACCTCACATTCTCATCTCAATGTCATATTTGTTCTGCTATATAAAAAATCTTTCAAATTAAAATAAAAGTAACTAAGCGAGTATATTATATTTATGTAATACTTTTGTTTCTAACTGTCTCCCTTAAGTAAACTTATATTTTTCTAAATGATTTCAGTGTTATTTAGGTGTACAAGTAAGTTTACGCCGTTCGACAAAAGGTTGGCACTACCGGTAAGTTTTGGTTAAAATTGTGACATGTAAAACGTCATTATTGTAAGGTTGGACATAATCTTAAAATATTAGTGATTTTTTTATCAGTGTAATATATTCTTTTGTATGCGAAAATGTCGAGTTTTGAGCTGAATAAGCGTCATATGCGGAAAATTTTATTTTTATAATATTTATTTTAGAATATCTATTCATTACTCTTGTATTTTCGGCCAGTGTGTAAAAGAGAGCAGAATATTGCACGTCGCAGTTAAATAGAGTAAGAAAGAGCACGACAATACCACAAATTTCATGTAGGACAGAGATGGCGGTTGCTTGGGTTTCTGTGAAAGAGAAAACAATATCGAAAGATCACGATAGAGTCGCATAACACGTGTTAGACAAAGACGGACTTCAGTCGCCGCGTCGTTGAATAGAGTTGGTAATAATACGTCAGCGTGAGCGAACGCAAATTCGATATGCCATGAATTTATGATAATTTACTAAAATAATGCAAATATGTATGTTTACCTCACATAATTGTATAATATCTTATCTGTATTGAAAATATATGTTTTATGACGTATTAAAAACTTTGTCTATTTTTAATCATGTAACACTGTGTTACACCATCGTTCCCGAACTTATTTTTAGCACAGTCTTTTAAGAGTTAACATTCTGATAAAGGAAATGATAGTTTTAGAAACTCGGATGCTCTCGTAGCCCAGTGGGCATGGCACTGGCTTCCCGACTCTAGGGTTCCGGGTTAAAATTCTGGTATTTTAACCCGGAACCCTCGGGTTATTCGGAACAATTAATCTTCGTGATTTACCAAACCTGTGTGTTTTGTGATGTGTTTATATATATATTCATTAATTAAAGTGTAACGTAAAAGTGTAATTAATTAAAATTAATAACCCCAGCGCATTTATGGTGCATATAAAAAAATGGTATTTGTTAAACGACTGTGATCCCATAGATCTCATATATTTTACAACTCATCCCATTTTTAGTTGATTTCAAATACACAATAAATGAAATGGAAATTATTCTAACTCCATTTTTTTTCTCGTATTTTTTCTGTGAAACTCATCACTCACGAAAATGATATACTAGACCGAAATAATAACGCCGAACAGTGATTTATTGCATGAAATAACATTTTTCCGAACCGATAGGTACACATGATCGCGCAAAACTAAAATATTGTTAGTGAATGATCCGAATATTGGACGCGGCTTTGAAAAACACGTTAGTATAATCAATCAAAATACATAATTTTCTGTATAACGATCTCCGCCAATGCGATGGCGCAAGCTATGATGAGGTATAAAATAATAAGATGTAAAACGCAAAATAAACACAATTCTTAAAGAAACAATGTCCATCACTAAACGCTACGAAGACGCTACGCTTAGCCTGGTGATGCTGTTTTCACAGTCTTAAATAGCGGCTGAAATATTAGTAAAATTACCTCATTTTGGGGAGTTGCTTATTTTTACTTCCTTTCTGTTTACTCGTAGCGTCTGCTTGTTTGCTGAAAAAACTTTGAATCGATTCTTAACCCTTTTACCGTGATCCGATCGAGCTGAAACTTTGCAGGCAGACTCAAGGCGACGATAAAAATGATCTAACAAATTTTCGTTTAATTTTTAAGAAATAAAGTATATTTTTGGATTTTTCGCAATTTTAACGATTTTTTCAAATTGGAAACCATACAAATGAGAAAGGAGCCGACGCTTGGAGAAGGCGCAAAACCTGTTTCAAATAGTCTGACTCGAGCCATGGGTCCGATCAGACGGTTTCACCAACGACGTGCCCCCCAATACCAATTATTACGTTTTCAATATTCTATAAGTTTTAAGGATAATAATATACATGAAATTGATTTTACACATGAACTTCAAGCAAGAAGAATATGTTGGTAGAATATCAAACTGGAAACAATACAAATGAGAAAGGGAGTGTAATAAAAACTTGGTTTTTATTGGTTAGTTTTTTATGAAATTTATTTTTAATTTTTTTTTAAACATAAATGTTAAGCTAATAAATTATTATTTTATATGAATAAGGTACATATTTTGTATAACGCGACCTCATTCAGTAACCCCAACACGGATAAATTCTTCAAGATACAATTTAAAAGTGAAATTTTAGTACACATTGTTAATTATACACATTGGTTGTTCGAACTTGTAATACATATCTACATATTTTCTTACCGTGGACCAAATACGCAATACTGGCTATGCAAAGGTCTGTGCAGAGCATGCTACGTAAAAGACTTCATTGATCTTGAAATTTACGAACTATATTCTTGTGCGGCAACTTGCGAACTATATTTACTTTCTTAATTTATAAACTAACCCTTATTTTTAATTTCTACAGTGCTCTTCATTTCTCAACCATAAAAATGTATTTTGTAAGTTGTAATTCCCATCATTGTCATATAATGTTTCTATATTTTGTTTTAATTTCACAATAAGACACTGTTAACCTGTATGTAAGAAAATAGTGTTGTCAACTACAATGAAGAATCGGTAATTTGAGCCAGATTTTGCGTTAGCTTAAAAAATATGAGAAATTATGTAAAAAAAGTAAAAAGGAATTTCTTATTATATTAAGTCTCATGCCATATGAGTATTAATAAAAGTATCCAAAAACTAACTACATATTATGTTAAATATTGAGATTCACAAAATAATAATTAGCGCACTTTCCGCACTCCTCGTAATACGTCAATGACGACAATAACGCCGAAACTTGTAGGATCTTCCACTACATTCTGGAACACACTACTGCACTCTGGAATAAGCTACACAATTCGAGGAACACCTGGAAGCGACGAGAATGTTCTGCTAAATACTAGAAAAATCTAGGAGGTTCGACAATTCAGTTTTTATATACAGGTGACAGGCAAAGTACGCGCGAGTCGCGACATGACGCCCTGTGTGGCCAGTCCTGAATTACGAAGCTATAAAAAAAGCGAATAATCGAGCGAAATACTTAATAGGCTGTAAGATTTCGTATAGGGATGCCTTCTCAGTGTGGTCGGGATGCGGTATAATCCGAAACACGGTCTTCACTTTAACTTTATTAGCGTAATAGATATCTCAGGGTTCTCCTGTCAACCATTCGGTTCCGCGGCCCTACGCAGTCTTCCCCCCGCTCCGCTGGCGTCATTCCTTGCCGCGTGCACCTCGCAGTCCCGCTCGGCTACGTGTGCAGCTCGTTTCAAGCGCCTTCAAGCGTTTCAAGCCTAAGTACATCCTCACATAGGCGAAATAAATAAGCGATTAATAATACATGCGAGAACGGAATATTCTAGCAAGTGATAAAAACATGTTACACAACGACAATAAAGTGTTTATTTACGAGTGATATATTGCGAAATAGAGTGATTTTAAGAATAATGTATTAAGTTAATTCCTTTTTAGTGAATTTGTACAACGAACTAGGGATGTTGCGGATGCGTATTTTTTAACATCCGCGGATAACGATTCGGATGCGGATTTTTTGAGGCTCACATCCGCGGACGCGGATCTCGAGTTTTTTTAAGAGATACCTAGTTTAATTACAATTCTTTATTTTCAATTCATCTCATTCAAAAAAAAAAGATAATTCAGATATTTATTTACGTAGACATGCTCTTAGAGTATATACAATCCATAGAGACCATATTATTTCGAAACTTGTAAGAATTTTGTTAAAAGAGGTGTGGTCATTCGGTGAGACTGGACAATTCGTTTCTAACACGTGTTTGTAATTTGTTGCTAAAACAGGGCTACCACAAATGAACGATTCTCTGTGAATTCTCTTACAATAAAGTAGCAATAAATGATAATGCCTTTTATATGTGGGTACATTTATTTATTTTAATTTATTTTATTACAATTTTAAATATCACCACAACAATAATTATATTGGGAACTGCAATAATAATAATTATAATCGAGGATTATTTATATCATATCAAACATAAACATTTAGATATCTGCATTTGTACAAATATTTGTACAAAAATTAATACAACGATTTTAGGTAAAACGTACTATCTATACATACATGGCCAACGACTTCATTACATGAAGGGATCACTTCTAGCAACTCTCCCATGTTTACTGTCGAATTTGTAGACTGAAAGTAATAATATCAATTAAATTTAAAAAAGTTTAGTTATCCCTCTATGGATTGTATATACTCTAAGGACATGCTTCTAATTATATTATAAATTTTTACGTGCGGTTTCAAAACAGTGAGTGCGCGATAAAGAATAGTAAAGCCGTTCGTATGAAAAATAGAATTTGTGTTAAATAATTTATAAATTAGAAATATTTTAGTTGGTAGCTTCGGTTATGTGAGGGAGGGGCGACCACCTTATAGACCGATAGGCCAGATTCACTTCAATCTTTTCCCCGGTTACTTGTTTGAAAAATTTGTACTTATAGCGAGGGTAAAAGTAAGTGGATACGGCATATAAATTGTTTTCTTCCAAAGTAGAAAATTTAACTGAAACTTCAGTTTTCCGAGTCGTGACCGCCAGTCGAATCGGATTAGAACCCTGTGATTTTGATAAATGTTCATCATTTTTTTCATAAGCGTTTGAATTATTGGAATTGCTGATGATATGAGGGTCTGAAGGCTGCTTAGTTCCCGTAAAGTTCCTTCAAAAGGTTTCAACAGCTCAACACAATATTCTATGATTTTCCACTCTTCTGGCAAAAATGGGTCAATGTCGCTGTCGTTAATATAAAGACTTAACGCATATTTTACCTTTAAAAAACGCTCAAACTTGTTCTAGCGCGTAATCACGCCATCCGCATTCGCAAAAGCTCCGCATTGATTATTGCGGATGCGGATGTCCAAATCCATGCGGAAGTTCCACAATTGCGGATGCGGATGCAAACATTCGCAACATCCCTACATCGAACAGTAAATTAATCATTAATTAACAAATCGCTAATTCATTTTCAATGTTTTCACTCATTCCTCCCTAGCCACGATACGTGGAAATATAAAAAAATATTTTATTTTAAATTGTGATGCATATTAGAGTGGTATTTTTTCTTTTATTTATTTATTTCTTTTTTTTTAAATTTATTTCTTTTAAATTTATTCATACATATAAATGAAGGTAGTTGCTTCACTAGACAATGTCTGTTCTGAAGCAACTACCTGTACAGTTTTTTTTTTTTAAGTTTGAACATTAGCAAGATATAATATATATAAAACACATATATACACACATACATAGAAATATACACTCATATACATATACATACACACACACACACACACACACACACATATATATATATAATATTAGAAATAAGATTTATATATTGTCTGTAAGAAATAAAACACAAACAAAAGACTATATATTAAAGAATTATACATTTAGACATTGTATATAGGGAGTAAAATCATTCAAACAGAAGCCAACAAAGCGGTTACCAAAAGTAGGCAGACTACAAAACGAAAGCAATGTGTCATACATGACAGCTTTAATTTCATTGCAAAACAATTTTGTGACTATATTAATATGGACTGTATTGTCTATATTAATATGGATGACACATTGGTCTCATTTTTTGTCCTACCCACACCAAAGAGCCACCTTGTTATTTTATGCTTGAATTCTTTTAACACCTTAAGACCCTTTACGTCTAATGGCAGGTTATTGATTATTCTCGGAGCACAAAAAAAGAAAAATCTCTGTCCAAACTTTGTGTTCATTCTCGGCACTGTGAAGTTTCCACTTATCTTGCTCCTTGTATCCCTGGCCTCTGAACGTGGATATGGGGGTGACTTGCGTCGCTAATTTTATTCGCATGTAAAAATTAATATCGCTCGTATTTCTACTTCCCCAAAATTATTATATTATTCTGAAAATAAATAAAATGATTATTCATATAAAACGTTCGAAGTACTCTTGATTACTTACATAGGCCGGTCCGACTTCTCAGGGGATCTGCCAATACACTAAAGTTTCATACCAATATTTTGTACGAGTATGATAAAATGGACCTACAAAACGTCGATCCTGTTTAAGGTCGTATAACAACCGACTGACTTATGAGTTATTATATTTTGTAGCGCATTTTTTAAAATAGATTTAAAAATTGATTGACTTTTGACTGTTATAATGTAATATATTTTGCATGGTGCAATTAGCTGCCCTAAAACTCACATTACTAGTTGTGAAGAAAATTAATTTGAGAATGTATTTTAAAGAATTCTAAATTTAGAACATGGCGTAATTTTAAGTTATACCTAATTGCTTTATAAAATGCTTTATAATATACATTACGTACAAATGAAATATTAAAACTTAAAATTTTTTCAAAGAACTGAAATCATGACGAACGTAGTATAGTAAATTTGAGAGGAAAAATGAAGAAGCTTAGAATTTTTTGTCGTAGGCAATGTTTTAAGAGAATGCAGAGCTTTACGTCAACTATTAAATTATTTCGAAAAGTCACATTTGATATAGTTTAATTAATAATTTTAATTTACAAAAAGTATATTAGTCAGTTCGTTTATTCAGTTCTATAATGTAAATTAATGAACCTTATATTGTATTTAAAATAAATTTATTGTTATGTTTATTTGCACACGCCTACTTGTACTTTTTGATAATCTCATCATGAACAGTCACCGTGAACAACTTTTTAAATAAAATAACCGTTAGTAATTAAAAGCACTTTCTATCCAATCGTAGATTAATGTAAATGTTTTTAAAATCAGCGAATATCAGGTAATCTGTGTATGTCCATAACAACCGCAGGCATGTAGGTATATTACTACCGAGTAAGAAAAGGCTTCGTCACGGTTTACTTCACGTAAATGGTTTCGCCTTACACGCTTTCAAATGGGCTGTGAATAAATAAATAATGTACACAAAGTTAATCCCGTGCGATTTTATTTTCTTATTTCTTGAGATAAAAATTTCTACAAAGTAAGTGTTTAGTAAAAAGAGTCATGCAATTTTTGCATTCAAAATACACTTTTATTTAATACGGGTTACAAAGTTTATTAAAAAACGATTATTATGAAATCTAAATTAGAGATGGTCTTCGTGGACCACCAGAAACGACGCTGACTTCTCATACAAGTGCTGGATCTTAAATAATCTTAGATATTTTCGAAGGTTAGATATTTATGTGATGTGGTTCGCTACAGTAACATGGTTGCACGTCGTATTGCCGGGTTGAAGATAAATAAATAAATTAGATGTAGTACTAAAAATTAAAAAACAAACTGTTAAAAACTTTGTGCGTTTTCGTCGTGCATGTCAGAAAACATGTCACAAGATCGATTGACGAAAGTAATTACGTAATAGTCAAACCACTACCCAGTGGCTATTGTAGTCTCCGCTTGTACGCTTATGTGGGTGACTTGCGGTGATCACTTCATATTGTGATAAATAGAGATATATTGAGTATGTTAATTAAAACCAGAAAGCACACTCATAAAAATGTGAGAATTAACTAAGAATGCGTATGGTACGATGCTAATTTATTGTTGCTTAAGTTTTTATAGTCGTGCTACGGCAAAGCATTTAATATAACCTTTTTTTAATATTTATATTTTTTATTAAGACTTTTAAATACTTTTAAATAAATATAAACGCATAATTTTTATACGAAAATGTAAGCTAATCTGTCTTTTTTCCAATTATTAAGAATTTAGCTGCGATAACTTGCGAGTTGACCGGAAACGGAAACCGCACGGATGCTTGCAGCAGCATATTCCTGGTACAACATGCCTTCTTCTGTTCGTAAAGTATTAATTCATGGGTGGGAAGTAATATAATATTCACTATTGTCTATCGGTGAGCTTTCAGAAGAGGCCGCTGAATCTTGTAATAAATTAGTTAAGCAATTTAGACGTGACAGCACGAGGAAAATGTCACGAGTTGTCACAAACAGCGACCTTTCAAACAGACTCCTTCTTAATTCTAATCCCTTAATTTCTAGTTTGGGAAAAATACCACGAAAGAAGAATTCTGTTTTATCAGCAGAAGTGTTAAATTTATTATCGATTTAAAAATTAGAGTTACTATTTGTGTTAAATATTGATTATCTTTTATGATTTTTTTATCTACTTCATGTTTAAGTATGAAATAGAAAAGAAAATCATTAACTAAAACTGTAAACTTATAGAAAACATGATTTTGGAAAGGAAAGATACATAAAATCTAGAATAAAGTATATTCTATTTAGTTATCCTCAGTGACGGCATTCAAAACTTTTTTTTTTTAATTTTTAGGATATTTCTGGTTTTGCTTTTATTCCTCAAATATGTACTTTATACTAGCACCACTAAACTATTTCGCCATAACATTACTCGACTTACGGATAGAAAGCGTCATTACTAAATGAACTTTGGCCAATCACTCACTACATTTAATCTTATCTTTCTCCATCTGTACTCTGACTCTTACCTCGTCACCCTTTTCCCCCCACCCTTAATTTCGTGTCACTATCAACACTCATGATTTAATTAATTTCTGCATTTATTACCATTATTTTATTTTAATATTGTTTGTTGCTCAAAATAATATATTCTCTTAGCTTTTAAATATTCTTATTCAACATTGTACTTAGTTTATTATGCCTTAACCATCTGTGAATCTTTGTAATTGGTTTATGCAATGTACATCATGCTCTAACATTATAATTATGAAACTGTTAAGATTCCTTAATTTAAAAAAATTAAAGAAAAATAATTAAAATGATTCACATAAAATGTTGTTAATGCGAGTCGGCGCATTTTTTTTTACAGTTTTGACGCGTTTGGTATACGTAGAATATGAACACAGAACTCTACTATTTTCAAAGTTTCTACTGGAATTAATGCTGCCTACCCTAATACATAACAAAATAATAATTTATTTTTAATTTAAAATAATTATTTTATAATGTAAACTTGAGTATTTACATTTGTTAGAAATGATTTTTAAGTAATCTCTATCTGCCCTTAGAAGAATGCAAGAATCAATTTTTATCCCAGCAGTTTATTTTATGTCCCACTCGAATCGTGATGAGAAAAGAACAAGTCGTATTGTTGACAGAGGGAGTCCCGGGATACAAGAAAACTGCGAACCGACCAGAAAATAATATTTTTCATTTTGTTTTTAAGATAGTATTTGTTTTTACAAAACATAAATCAAATAATGTCCAAACTGTAGTTCATTACGAGAATAGGTACTCGTTAATTTGATCATTCTTTTAGGGCAACCATTCTCTGTTCCAGAACCACAAACTAAACAATGAAGTGTGGTTTGTGTTGACTTTGCTGTTCGCTTGAGCTAAAAATATTCCGCGCTTAACAATGTGTCGAGTCGAAAAACAAATTAATATTAAAATTTCTCCAAGCGTATGAGAATGACGAAATTAAAAAGAAAGGTATATATTAAACAAATAATTTTTAAGCCAATATTTTGCTTTTGGAATTTGGAACTTTCATACAATGAGTTAAACTTCGATATATATTATAGGCCAATTTTTTTATCATTTTGATTATGTACATTAAAAAAGAAAGTGTTTTCAAAATTAATAAAAAAAATTAAGGGTGGTATATTGAATGATAATATGCACATGTCTTTGGTATTCATTTTGTCGTGGCCATTATAGACAACCTACCTTTATTTTTACTGGGTCCTCAGTGCCACAAAATTATATACCTAGTGAAGACATTATTTATAGTATTGTCAATTGCCGATGCTCTAGTACCTTAATACAGAATACAGGTATCAGTCTATTTATGTATACATCAAACTGTTTTATTTCTCACAAGCGATCGCACGCACTTTTTTTTTACAAAATATTTATATTACTTTAACTTACTACCATTATATTACAAATTTAGCCCACGTTCTTGTTGATAAGTTAATTAATCACTTCGACACATTATATTTTATTGAGACAAGTAGCTCACTTTCTTTAAGCATATTTAATTTTCATGATAAATTAATAATAATGATATGTTCAACTACATTGTGTGGTCGGTCGCAAGAAATTGCCACAAGTAATTTGTAAACAAAAAGTAAATAAATTCTGTTTTGCCTTCCGTCATTTACGCCGTATTAAATCTATACACAGAAGCATCCCTTCAAAAGCTACAAAATCATAAATAAACACGTGTGTCATCTCTCGTTTAGACTACTGCAATGGTATCTACGTACATTTTCCGAAACAGGAAATAACAATCTGTATATAAACCGCGCTATGAGCATTTCTCTCACACAAAAATTTATCGCTATTGTTTTGTATATGAGCAACCGATCTTCTATTCGTATTCTTATATGTCCCCTATCCTCACGGCCTACTCCCGCGCCGCTCAGTACCGCTGCGGCCGCGCAGTGAAACGCTTGTACGACCGTGCTGTAAATTGCGGCGTTTTGCTCATCACGCGCCTATCCTCGTAAGTATTTTTTTTTTGTTATGTAAATGTTCATTACTTGTATAATTATATTTAGACATGGTGAACGCAATTTTTTTGTTTTTAATTATATTGTTTGTACGATGACGGACGGAATCGCCACCACCGCACGTGGGTCGGAATTATGAAAGACATATTTTCCTTCCCAATCTTCGCCGATAATGATTGATCTCCTGACACGCGAAATATACTAAGCCAAAGCTGACTATGTCCATAGCTGAAAAATTTTACTTTCAGCTTTTTCCTAGTGCGAGTGTCGAGTGCGGATTCAATCTCCGATTCTCCAGGCTTCGTCGAATTCGAATATCACACGAAAAGGAATGTCAATTATTAGTAGAAAAGACACCGGCACACACGCTTTCCAAAGGTCACTGGTGAGATTTATAAAAGGTTTAAATCCTGGCTAGCGGTTAGCGTAGAATACATCGGGTGCCAGATTCGACCAACCAAAAATCATTTCGCGGCCGGCGTCCGGCAGTCACGAAAAATTGTTTATTATTTACAGCGTACAAAAATTGAGATGGATGACCGGTGAATACGTCAAATATTTGCGTGGCTGGAAGAACATGGTCCAGATGAAGAATTTACTTTGTATCCAGAAGATACGGGCGCAAATCGTGTGTATACAGCTCTGAAAGCAATTGCTCTGATATTGACAGTCCCCATGAAACTGATACGGAGTAATCTTCGTATGAAATTTTTCTCATGCTATCTTCACTCCATAACGACGATGATATTGATCAAGAGACAGGCATTTAAGTTAAATAAATAAAAAAATAATAATAAAGAAGAAGAGTTACTTAATTTAATGTTTTAATTTTTATAACTTAATCTAATGTTTCTTTGTCTATATCTTACGTATTTAATCTAACGTCTTACACTAACGATTACATTAACAATAGATATATACATATATGACAATGCCCCCACTTTAAAACACGAGAATAAATTCTCATTTAAAAGTGGGTAAGCGTGTAATATAAATGTGTATTAATTATATTATATTGAATACACTCTTAAGTTTGTATATTTACCAAATAAATTTAATAAAAAAATATAATAGTACTAGGAGGTGTGGATGTTGTGGATCAAACGAAGGAGGACTACTCCGTTGCACGAATCTCTATGGCCAATGTGACTGTTTTACTATTTTGAATGTAAGTGGGATCAGTGCGCAAATTATATACAAAGCAAACACACAAAATTTGATTGCAAGACGTGTATTCCTAAAAGGTGTGACTCTGAAGATGGTAAAACCACATATTTCACGAAGATCACAAATGCAAAACATTTCTACGGATCTAAAGTTCCGAATGAAGCGGTTTGTACTTCACCCTAATGTAAAAACTGATCTTACTAGCAAAATTATGTAAATTAGGAATACAAGGGAATCTCCAAGCTGGTTCACAAGCTATCTTATAGATAGAAACCTGCAAATCAGAATAAACGACTCTTTCTCATATAAATTTACATCAACCAGTGGCGTACCGCAAGGTTCCCACATAGGACCGTTCATATTTAATTGCTTCATTAACGACATTGTTAGAATTTTCAAAAACTCAATAAATATCTTGTTATTTGCAGACGACATGAAAATTTACACCTCAATTGAATCCCCAAACGACTGCGTGATGCTTCAAGAATCATTAAACAATCTTCACGATTGGTGTACTACCAATAAACTTAACTTAAATGCAGATAAATGGCAGAGTATCACCTTCTGCAGCATTAAAAATACATTTGTTGTTAATTATCAGATCAATAACATATATCTAAATAAAGTATATGAGATCAACGATTTGGGTATCATAATAGATTCAAAATTAAACTATATAAGTTATATAAACAATATCTCCAACAAAAGAATGAAAATGATTGGATTTATAATTCGCAATTTACAAAACTTCAACAATCTTTCTTCTTGCATACATCTATATAAATTCCTAGTAAGAAGTCTGTTAAAATACTACAGCCCTCTTTGGTCACCATATTATACAAGCCACATCCACACAATAGAAAAAGTACAATACAAATTTTTAAGATACATAAACTATAGATTCAGTATCCCAATAGAGCAAATTTACTACAACTATCTTCTACTAACGTCAAGGCTAACGAAACTCTGTGATAGACGTATAACAGCTGACTTAATTTTTCTATGCAAAATAATTAATAGTAACAGATTGGACGCTCCTGACCTCTTATCGCCTATTATAATCAACCACAAAGGCATAACCGTTCCCAAAATATTTATTTTTGCAACAAAACGAATACTGCGCATTTCCAACACCGTACGATAACGAATACACACACATATCAGATATCTTCTGTGTTACATTGAGTGCTATTGTATTCATCTCAATAAATACTTCTAAGAGAAACAAGGTAGTCCAGTTTAGTTTCTAACTCTGTTGGTTCATAATTTCATAATTTGTAATTAATTCACGTTTGTTAACTTTTTCGTCATATTGATATTTTGCCTCTTTTTAATACTTTTGTTATTTTATATTTACTCCGTATTTTACATCTTTTATCTTTGTTATCTTATACTTACTCTTACTTACTTTCTCATTTCATATTATAAGGTATTTTGTGTATCGTCAAATACTGTAATAGGTTTTGTGATAAATAAATAAATTACGAATAATCAGTTACCGATCGAACTCAAATACCACAATCACAGCGAAAATTACGATTTAGTTCATCACTAACCTGCAGTGGCCCCGCAGAAGGGTAGCAGCCGCGTTGGCACACTTACGGGCCGAAGTACTTACCGGGCAGGAAATAATAGGTTATATTTAACTTGACGGTAGCAGTTTAATGCTGGGAACAATCCCGCTTCCGTTGGTTACCTACGGAAGGGACCAACAAACTTGGCAAGTTGTCCCTTGTACAGCGGCTGCCGCTCGGTTAATCGTAAACTTTCGGACGCGAGCTACGCTAGAATGGTCGGTATCAATTTGGAGGACTTATCGCCGAAGCGGAAACCGAAGCCTGTCGAACTTTGGCTCGGGCAACCCGTCTGGCACTTGGAACGGGCATTATGAAATAATGCTCAGCTAGATGCAACCTGTCAACAACGACGGGATAATTGAAGCAATAAAAATTTAATCCTTAGTATAACATAGTTTTAATTCCTTAACATGAGAGGTCTCGGTTTTCATTTTACTGTATTTTTGTTTTTTTTGACTTAAGAGATTCATTCCTATCACATTGGATAGTACTTAATTAAATTAATGATAATCAGATTAATAACAAATAAATTAATAACAACAGAATTTTGCTATCTATATCAATATCATTAGCATTTTATTTGGAGTTTGAGACAAAAATGTTTGGCCGAAAATTATTTTTTTAATTTTTAGTACATTTAAATATAATCGTGGTTTAAATAAATATATTTGGTAAGTAAACAACCACGTATATGAGATTTTTAGTCTACTGGTTTCGAAGCGGACCCATCTTTTCGTCATGACAACCACTTCACTAACATGTAAATAATACTACACGCCACAACCGTAGAACTTTTTACACCCTAATACTTAGTAAGTGGTTATAGACTAAAATAACTAACATTTTTTCCAAATGCCTGACGACAAAGATAATGCTTTAAATATTAAATATATTAAAACAATTAAAAAAAATTCAGATCGGTCAAAGAGTGTATAATTTTAATGAGAACAGATTTTGAACAGATACAAACGACGGACAGTATTCAGTTTAATGTAATATATTTATAGATTTTTCTTAGTTTGGATGTTACTGACGGTTTAAATCCATTTAAATCTTTATTATTTTATAATATTTTATCTCATTGGGTAATTTAAAGATGAATTTTTATTTGATTAAAAATTTTTTATATGATAGTATATAATAAGTTGGACCCACAAAACCTATTGCAGGTATATCGATACAGTTGAACAAATTTAAATAACTTTTAATATACAATTTCAGATATCTTAAAACAATAATTCTTACATCAATTAAAGTGATTGCCTTAAAAATATAAACAGAATATAAAACATTAAATAGAAAAGAAAAAATGGCTTCACATAAAAGATTTTTGATTTATAAGTCAAAACAATTTATCCACGATTCTAATAATGACATCATTAAAACATAATCCATTTTATTACTTCATCCGAATTGATATATTTCATCATCAAAAATCCAATTTTTAAATTTATAATGTGACAACACTGCGTTTACTTCGATTGTTCGTATTATAATAATAATCATTAATTAGGTATTAATCGTGTGGAGGGATTCCTCCATTACGTAATCGGAGGGTCAATTTTCCATTTATTGTGCAACACTAAATAAAATTAATAAAGGTCTATTATTTTTGAGTTCTTATATGAGGTCCTTTGATTTTCATCCCGTTATATGGTAGAAATATCCCGGAGGAAAGGAAAATCGACCACAGGGATGGAGCTCCTAATCTCTATAATGGTTATAACCCGTTTACGATTTGCATTACGTATTGTGTTTACGCAAATTAAGTCACTGTAAGGGCTATTTGGAGTCAAACTTTAAGGGTTAAGTTTTAAACCATCCCTGTATTTCCCTTTTAAACTCCCTTTGTTATCATCAAACGAGTTTGATTAACTCTGATTCGCATTCTCCAAAACAAACCCAGATTAAAATTGGAAACTTGAGAATTTAGGAGAACGTAAAAAATAATTAGATATTATTATAATATTTAATATTTAGAAAAAAACAATGTTTATTTATTTATGAGAAATTTGGAAAAGAAATAAAATAAAATATTTGAAATAACAACATACCTATATGCATAGAACTTTCAAAAAATTGATAATATGTGGATATTTTTATAGTGGAATTGGTAACATTGCGTTGTGTAAAGTTTTCACTTAAACACAGGGCCACCCTATAAAAAAAGATTTCCATTTACGTTTTCCACGTAAATAGCTTCATATCTATGAGACTTGAATGACGAACGTAGTATTGTATAGAGTGATCACTTAAGGCTGCTATTACAGGTCGTTAGTCCCATAGCCATCCTATAAGAATAACATACATGTATCCCATATAGCTTCGTCTCTGTGAGACTTCCATACTTTATTTTAATAAATTATGGAAGTCTCACATAATTCTGGTTATTTTAACATTGTTTGTTTTTTTTTTGTTTTTTTAATTTTTGAAGTTTCAAATTTGCTATGATAGATAATCATTGCTCATTAATAATCTATATACTTTTACTGAAAATAGTTAATCTCATCGACAATTCATGTTATAGGAGTTAAAATTTAATTCTATTAATTGAATATGGTGCAATTATTTATTGAGTAAAACGTTTGGATGCGTTTAAACCTTTTAGTATATTATTTTATTTAAGGGTGGTTTTCATATTTTCTAAATTATCGTAAAGTCAAATGGGCCGAGTTTAACGAAAGATTTTTTTTTCGGTGCATACCAGGATTTACACATCAGTATTTTTATTACTTTCAAACTAAGCTTGACGCTTGTGCTCCAAAAGTAGGATGCGCTACGAACCCCGACTATTAGACGAGTATCATAACTTAATAAGTTCACTAGCCGTAGACCGGTGAAAAATTATATTATTATTATGAAAACATCGTTCGTTTCAATACGAGTTAAATAAAATAATAAGAATTGGAATTGGAAGGTTTTTATTATTTTATTTGACTTGTATTAAAGTATTAAATGGAAGAAATGTTGAATATTCGATAGAAGTTACTGTAATGAAAGTCTAAGCTTTACCTAAAATAAGACAGGAATGTTGAAAAAAAGCAAACTAATATATCGAATATCTCCAAAACTATTGATATTAGAAGATACTTGAAGATTTTCAACTTATAATTAAGCCAGGAATATAGTCCTGCGAGTTTATCCTCGCAGGACCATGTTTAACAAATAACCCTTTGTATAATTTTCGATGATCCGTACCTTAACTTGGATATCCACCAAATATGCATTTTTGTATTTTTTGTAATGATACATAGAAATTACTCTTCTCCACAATACAAAACTATAAAAAATATTTCTATCTTTTTTGAGAAAAAAATGACGTAAAAGCATACAAAAATGCTCATTTTGTATGTAAAGCCAAACGTCAAACAGCTTTCCTGTAAAATTACTTTTTCATAGATTCTTTATATTTTTTTTATTTATTTATTTACTTATTTACGCTCATTACAGGATTTAAAAAAAATAATACATAAAATCAAAAAGTATATACATTAAACAATATCGTAAATAAGAAGTAAATTCCTTAGTTTACTTAGGGAATGTCAAAAAATAGTTCCATTGTGCATTTACATTTATATTAACGGTACGCCATTGCTACAAGCATCTCTGGATTTCATCATATTAGATACCATTTAAGACCTGTGTTACCTTGTGAGGAAGAGGACCAAGATAAAACGTGATCTTTGGTAGCAGGCTGCAGAATGGCCCCTACAGTTGTGAAAACACGATGCTTATTGTTTTATTATCAGACCTCGCATACATCAGACTTCACATAATATGTACTTCGCAATCTAAGATTACCGAATATTTTTCTGAAACAAAGTAATAATTTTAATTTGTGATATTTAATTTTGAAATCATCATCAGTGCTCAGGTTGCATATGCATCGAGTTCATTTGTGACGTAATTGGTAAGTATGTACTAGCACTACTTTATGATGTAGTTAATTACAACTGAAATGTGTATAAATAAAGACAGGTATACGCGACACATTGATCCAACGAACATGACATAATATGCTTAATGAGTTGCATGTCAATTATGGTTTGTGTTATTATATCTAGGATATAAGTGTTGCCCAGTAAAGGAAGCTATTATTTGAAAATAAAATATCATTTTTCTCTTAAATCTTTTAATTGATCAACTAGGTACATGTGTACATTTGCAATCTTTTACTTCTCCTATGTATTTTATTGATTCACTTCCACCTGCATCTATATCGAATTTCTTAAAAATTACTAAAAATAATCGATTCAAAACTTTGTACTGAGATAAGAACTCATTTCAATTTATTTATTTTTTAGGAACGTAACGTTGCTCTGACGTAACACAAAATTAATGTTCTACCTCTTTATGGGAAGTGAAATCTTGTAATTATATATTTATTATTATATAACTAAACAATCAAATGGGTAACTAATAAGTCAGTATTGTCAAGTATTGTCAACGTACTTTTCAAACCTTAGGAACAATATAGCAATATACGAGGATATTTAATAGGGTAAGACCGGGGCAAACGGACATGGGGGCAAACAATCCAGTCAAGGATAGTAATACGTGTTTGCCGCCATTGTGTAGTTTTCTCAACGGCAGCAGTGTCACGATCCGCCTGCTAACGTTAATTATTTAATATCTAAAAAGTCGTTTGAGATATTTCTATTTTTAGTGATCACTGTCTACCTACTGGCAAATAACATTACCAAACTTTATATTTTCCTTATAATGATATAAATATTTCTGTTTAAATACAAGTTTGTTTTTTGAGGTTATGTTTCCATCGTATTTAGATAATTTCAGTGCAGTGTATTAGGCAAGTCGAAGTCCTACTACTATTGCCATCTGTTGAATATTTTTACTGACAATTTCTATGATCTATCGGGGTAAACGGTCACTGCGTTTAAGGGGCAAACGGACATAGCTATATTAATTATTCCCTGTTTGTCGTAGTTCATGGTGCGAAAAAGAAAAAAAAGGAATATCTAAAAGATGTAACTGGATTAAAAAGTCTATGTCTTTAGCGGTAAAAGCTCTAAAAAATAAAAATACCGCTTCAAACATCCGCTAAAACGTCCAATGTTCCAAGAAAAACATAGCGGAGAAGAGTTGAAAAATATGAAAACATGCCTAAATTCTGCGGTCACACGTGCATTGGACAAAAAATGAATGATCCTTCAACTCAAATAAATACCATCGTAAC
>JADDOH010015625.1:0-40406 GCA_016648135.1 Agrypnia vestita
AAGAAGAATCCAATACAGGTGTCAGGATTGATAATAAGATATCTATGTTTTGAATCATCATATAAACAAGAAGAATCCAATACAGATGTCAGGATAGATAATAAGATATCTATGTTTTGAATCATCATATAAACAATCAAATATTTTAAGACACATGAGGTAAGAAAAAAATATTCAAACAATGAAGGTACTTTTAATTTCTTGATTAAAATTTTGTAGTTCGGTTAAATGGTACGCTTTGACGTTTCTCTATTTCATATCTTGATTTTGACATTTCTTTATTTCAGAGACGATATACCTTGAGATCGACAATGATCGTAGTCTGTCTACCTTAACGATTGGAAAAATTAACCCTGAAAAAGAATCATATTTCAAAACTAAGAACGCAGATTGGGAGAAGTTTAAGATAAAGCTGAAACATGAATTACGTGAAGTATTTGAAAGGTGCAATAATGAACCAACCCAGGTAGGCGATTGGTTCAACAACGCCGTAGTAAGGGCAGCTGAGCTGTCTCTGGGGCGCGTCCGACCTACAAAAGCATGGTGGACGCCAGAACTATCGCGGCTGCGGTCAGCGTACCGGCGTGCATATCGACGACGCCAGCAACCAGCACTTCGGGAGGCGAAGGAGAAGTACTTCAAAGCCATGCGCGCCGCCAAAAGAACGGGGTTCAGGGAGTCAGGAGACGCCGACCCACGGATGATAACAGGACTTGTCGACGCTGGAGGTAAGGTGTCGACCCAGGTCTCTCTAAGGATTCTACTCGGAAATGCCACCGCGGTTGGCTTCTCCGACAAGGTTGAAACTTGTATGAATAAATTTGTACCACTCGATGTTGCTGAGGGGGACGCTGACTGTCATAAACGTGTCCGCCGGGAGTCCAGGGTCCTCACCGACGACATGCTTCACGATGGTCGGGACCCTCCTCCGGTTACGGTGGCGGAAATCGAAAAGGTGATAAGAAATTTAGTTACAACTAAGGCCCCAGGTATGGACAAATTAACAGGTATCATAATTAAGAAAGTATGGAAATACGCAAAAGATGAAGTGACAAGTGTAATGGATGCCTGTATGAGAGCGGAGACCTTTCCCGCGGTATGGAAGAATGGCCTCCTTTGTATCATTCCAAAAAACAATGGCAAGCCTCGATCAGACCTAAGCGCGTATCGGGCGATCACACTCCTTCCCGGTTTCGGGAAGGTGTTTGAGACGCTGATACGCGACAGGCTTGAAACATCTCTCTCGGCCCCTTGCGATCGTCAGTTTGGTTACGTTCGAGGAATGTCTGCGGAGAATGCCATTGTGTTCGCACAGACATGGACTCGTGAATGTAAGGAGAAGTACGTTATGTGGGTTTTTTTGGACATATCTGGGGCCTTCGATAACGCCTGGTGGGATATGATCTTGACCAAGCTCAAGGACAGGCAGTGCCCGAGGTACCTCTTTAATTTATTAATGAGGTACCTCAGTGGACGTGATGCAAAATTGATCTATGGCGATGCATCCTTCACCAAGCGCACCAATATGGGTGTCCCACAAGGCTCCGTGCTGGGGCCCACACTTTGGAATGTTTTATTTGATGACGTGCTTCTGCTGCCGTTGCCGGAGGGTTGTCAAGTAATCGCCTTTGCAGATGACCTTCTGCTGATGGTATCTGGAAATAGTATCAGAGAACTTGAGCTTCGGGGAAACGAGTCAATTGAAGGTATGAGCAAATGGTGTGCTACGAACAAATTGACTTTTGCTCTTCATAAAACAAAAGCGATGATGAAGAGAGTTCACGATGACAGGGAAAGGAGTCCGTTAATCGAGATAAATGGAGTGAAAATTGAGTTTGAAGAGACACATAAATACTTGGGAATATATATGGATACATCGGATTCCTTTCTTACTCACGTCGAATAGATTCCTGAAAGAGCTGCAGACTACTTTAAGGCAGACAAGCGAATAACGATGAATGAATATAAAATAAAATACGTGAATAAAATCACGAAAGCTGCCGGTGTTTGGGTGCACCACCTGAGGAACTCAGATGTCTCATCGGCCCTAAATCTGGGTCAACGGTTTCCACTGCTGGCCCTGACTGGAGCCTACCGTACAGTATCGGAAGCAGCGTTGCCTGTGTTGGCTGGTGTACTGCCAGCCGACTTACAGGTAATCGAAACCAATGCCCTCAGATCTCTGACGAAAGGGCTGGAAATTAAGATGTTCGATGTAACTTTTAGTCCTTCAGCTGCCAATCACGCGATATATTGGAAAAATGGCAAGAAAGATGGACAGCCTCCCTGGAGACTGATGGATGGACTTACTCCTTTCTCCCCAAGGTGGCTGTGAGAGAAAAAGGCAAAGGGCATCCCCCGGTGCTGGACCACTACGCCATGCAGCTGGTCTCGGGACACGGTGAGTGTTTCACCACTACATCGAAGTGCGCCTGCGGGTGTGTGTCATCGTCAGCGCAGCATGTCCTTTGGGATTGTGAATTGTTGAAAGATGCGAGAGAGGAAATGCTTGCGAATTTAGAAAGAGTGGGGATCGTGATTTTAGGAACGATGACCTCATTAAGAATGGAAAGAACCTCAAACTCTTCCGAGTGTTCACTCGGACCTGGGTATCGCGCCAGGAGTTGCTCAGAGGATGAGACTGTCGTCTGTGGACTCGAGGACGTTTCAGGACTGAACCCATCTATCCTCTGCTTCTGCCCTTACCTTTTTTTATTTATTTAATATAAAATACAGTTTATAACATTTTATTTTATTATAGTCTATTAACACTATAATTAATACATACATTTTATTCACTGCACCTCTCCAAAAAGAGACTAACTCTTGAGTTTGACGAGTTGTGTATTGTGATCGTGAGGGATTGTGTTTTTTGTAGTATTTATTTTACCTTTTTATTTGTTTGATTATTATTTATTATTTTAAAATCTTAAAGATGTGCTTGTTTCAAATTTTTTATTTCTATTTTCTTTTATTATTTTTATAATAGAATTTTTTTAAATATAAGGGTGTTTGGTTTGAAAAAGTTTGTTTCTTTTAATATTACATTGATAATCGTTCTCTGTATAACTTTTAATGGGTTCATTATGTTATCGTATGCGCCTCCCCACTCAATAATGCCATACTTCAGTAGTGAATTGACAGGAGTGAAATACACCATTTTCAAGTTGTTTACACTTAAAATATTGCTTGACCTTATTAGCTTACTTAATAAACTATTAATAACCCAAACCTTGCAGCTAAGCTCTTTGTACAGAACAAACTGTCTACCTGGCGACGTAAGAGTAGGACTGACATGGGAGCTTTCACTCATAAAACGGCCCTGGGAATGCGGTGGGCGTCCATTCACCGTTACAGTGACAAGACCACAAAAAAGTTTCAAGATCTCTTTAGGCCTAAAATCAACACCTCTCTGTACACATGGTCAGGTCACTAATTCAAGATGGTCACCTATTAAAATGCAAAGGGTGTACTCATGTACGCGCGGTAGAAGTTATACTTCTTTGGCGTGATTGTGATAATTGATATTTACATATTGGTTAATAATGTTAATTAACTGGTGTAGTGTCTCGCCTAGTGATCTGATGGTCGGTGGTTCGAGCCGCATTATACCACCAGTCCTATTTTCATAGCACAAGCATATATTTCATTATACAAGCTTATTTTGACATAAATAACTTCGAATCGATTTTTTACGACGATTCAAAGACATTTATCGCCGCGTCGTTGCATGCATCGTACAGGGTGGCGCAAAACTACCGTTATGGTTTGAATGTTTAATTACTTTTTTATTTAATGGTTAATTAATTATTTCTTTATTTGTTATATAGTATATTAATGGGGAATATTTTTGGCTAAAGTGTGAAAAATTACATCCCGCAAGTGGTGGCCATTTTCGGCTTCGCACATTCGTGCTCTTTCCAGTACATTTTGCATAACTTTTCGTAAAATTTCCGGTGTTAAGGCTTGATTTTCATTGCGAATGTTCCATTTCAAATTCCCCAAGTTTTCTTCACAAAATTCTAAATAAAAATAAATTTGAAAAGTTATTAAACATTCAAACCATAACGGTAGTTTTGCGCCACCCTGTATAAAATCAATGGACCCAGATAGAAATTATTGAAATTGTTGATCGCTGTTCTGTTGTGTAGTGTTCCATTTCAAAGTCCCCAAGTTTTCTTCACAAAATTCTGAAATAAAAAAATATATATAAATTAATTTTAAAAGTTATTAAGCATTCAAACCATAACGGTAGTTTTGCGCCACCCTGTATGATGCGACGAATCAAAAAACGTATGCATTTTCCAAAAAATTAATATGGACTATTTTTATCTAAAACGGTTCCATATTCAAAAGTTTCGATACCAGGTATACAACTTTGACAGCCGCATTGAATATCGAATAAATGTGTTTTTATTGTTTTGAAAAGGAATATATGACAATTAAAATTTTTGCTAAAACATAACATGAAATCGTAATACATTGCTAAAATCAATTCAATAAACCGTGCTAATTTTCTATTCAATAGCCAATCATTCGTCAGCTTTTAAATTGAGCATTTTCATGATTGGTACCTACTTGATTCAAGATACATCCGAAATAATAATTTCATTCTCTGTCCGTCTGTCTGTCCGTAACTTCCTGTAACGTCCGTTATTTCGTTCAAATTTACCGCTAAAAAACGAAATTACACGTCTGGAGTAGGACGCAATTCTCGGACGCGCGCCAGCGCGGCACCCTGGCGACGTTGCTGCGACCACCTCTCCGCATTTTGTTTAGAAATGTGTTTTGTCAATTATATGTTTTTGTTTATTTTCATAGATGGCGGTAGTGTGCCGCCATACATATTGTATGAAAACTTTGAATAAATATTTAAAAATAATCACATAAATTACATAAAATTTGAGAATGTAAATCTTTAAGGGTAGTTATTGTTTACATTAATGTAAAAAAATGTATTTATTGGATAGTTTCGAAGATATAAGCAAAAATATATCAAAGTTACAGCATCCACACGCTTGACACCAGCCACGTAACATATATTTTATTATTTTATTTATCATTAATTGGTTTTCTTACAGCCATATAATTAATAAATCTTGAAAAAAAAACAATTATTGATGTACAAAGCCTTGGGACAATTACAAGAAAACACATATATACAAGAATATTATACCAGGATCGATAAAAAATAAGAAAAAACAATAATAATCTAATTTAATATACAAAATCAGAAGCGTTGGCTGTTGGAAGTGTGCTTTTTCGCGGTGATGGCACTTGCTGGACCCTGATTTGTTTACAAACGATGATTTTTTTTCCATCGCGCGTGCTCCGCGCGCGCTCATTGGTTAAATGAAATCTCGCGCGCTTCCCTGGGATCTTATTTCCGGTAACGTATTTCCGTCCATTTTCACGATATCACTGCCACAGATTGCAGAAAGCGAGAGGAAAGATTACACGTCAATAAATAAATATGTATGTTATGCACTAGCAACATGGCCCGGCTTCGCCCAGTACAGATTAACTCGTCATGTATTCTAAGATATTTATTTGAATGATTTGGTGTACAGAAAAAATTTGATCTGCGGTAAATGCTTAAAGTAAATAAGATGTTTCATTTGTTAAGAATTAATACTGAATTGGTCAAAATTGCTGGAAAGTGAACCATTATATCGTCGATGTGTATAACTATAATTAATCCTGTGTGACGTTTTAGTACATTCTGAGATAAACGAATGAAACTGTTTTAAAAAATAATTGCACAGACTAGATTTATAAAAAATATTTTAAAAATGTAATTACTAGGCAGACTTTCCAGATGAACGGCAATATTTTTTTTAGTATATCTCCATTATTTATATGAAAAATTGACAAATTGATTCGTTCATCTCAGAATGTACTAAACGGCACATAGACTTTATTATATACAGGGTTATTTGGAAAACATTAATAACCTCGCAGGACTATATTTCTGCCTTGATTATGAGTCGAAAATGTTCAAGCTATTATGACCTAATATCAATAGTTAAGGAGATATACGACATCAAAGTTTGCATTTTTTTTTCAATATTTCTGACTTCTTTTTTGTGAAACGTTGGACTATCATTACCGTAACTTATATCGAATACGAAAAATTCATTCTCTGTAATACAAGACAAATAAAAAAATAAAAATCTTCGATTTCCAATTGGAAATCATTCCAATCGGAATTTTTTTAGGGTTTTTATAATTTTATATAACCTGTATTGAAACGAATGAATATTTCGTAATCGATATGAATTACTGTAATGATAGTCTAACGTTTTACAAAAAAGAAGTCAGAAATATTGAAAAAAAAATGCAAACTTTGATGTCGCATATCTCCTTAACTATTGATATTAGGTCATAATAGCTCGAACATTTTCTACTCATAATCAAGGCAGGAATATAGTCCTGCGAGGTTATTAATGTTTTCCAAATAACCCTGCATACAGCGACGAATATCTTAATTATACATTTGATGAAATTGTATAAACAAAAATGGATTATTTAAGTTATCTTTAAAAGATAGCTGTGTGCTACCACGGATTTTTTTTGTAGATAATTGAAGCTTGCACAATTCTTTGCTACACGATTTTTTTTTTATCTCTAACGGATTACGCAACGTTTCCATGAGAGCGCTTTGTCGGCAAATTTTTTCCCAACTTGATTCAAATTTTTAATACACTAATTACCTTAAACGAAAGCCTGATTAAGTCAGTGGTCTCGCAGAAGGATCTGGGTGTTACTATTACCAAGGACTTTAAATGGTGTGAGCACATAGCGAGTGTGGTTAAGAAGGCTAACTCTATTTTGTATTTAGTGAGAAGATCATTCCAACATCTGACAGTACCTCTATTCACAATAAGACATATGTGAGGCCTCTCCTCGAATATGCCTCTCAGATCTGGAATCCATATTTTGTTAAAGATATAGTTTTACTGGAAAATGTTCAGAGACGATCCACAAAATTGCCCTTGGGTCTTAAAAACCTGGAATATGCGGAAAGGCTGACAGTATTGAAACCGCCCACTCTTCAGGAGCGACGAGCAAGAGGTGACCTCATCGAGACATTCAACATTCTATTGGGCTACTACAATATTCCTAACATGATAGATACATTTGCATTAAACACTAGTGTGGGCCTTCGAGGACATCACCCGAAGTTGAACAAGTCTCGGTTCTCGTGTAACCCAAGAAAGCGTGCATTAAGCAATAGAGTGGTGAATATGTGGAACAGTTTGCCCGAGGGCGTTGTGTCTGCAGCCAGTGTCAACCAATTTAAGAATAGGCTGGATATTTAAATGAGAGACAGTGATATGGGCCTATCAGCTTAAGCTGCCTGCCCATTATCAATAATAATAATAATAATAAAAATAATAATAATAATAATAATCTAATAAAAGGAGTCGTGAATATTGTCAGCTGCCCCCGCCAGTAATGAATCCGTCGTAAAAATGTGACAGTGTGTTTGCTTGCCACAAACTTTTATAGCACGGAGAAAGGCACCATGGCCAAACATAAAGGTACAGGTACACATGCTTATTTTGTAGCGAAGGGAAAAACTACATTTCAAAACGAAGACTACAACACACACACACGTTCACCAGTTTGAAGACTACAAAGTGTACACTACAATTGTAGTAAAAACTACTTGAAGTGAAGTAATTGTAGTACTAGTGAAGTAAATTTTTAAATGAAGTGAAGTATTTTTTTCCCAAAAAAAAAAAAAAAGGGTCGCCAGCCAGATTTTTTCATTCAAAAATTACAGTTTCCAGAGATTTCTTCGTTTAACTACATCAACTTCCCAAAAATTTCACGTAATAAATGCACTGTTTTAAGTATGTTTCTCGGTAACTTTGAAGTGTATGTACTTTGTAGTGTTCGCTTTGAAATGAAGTGTACTATTTGAAGTTTATACTTTCAATAACTTTGGTGTTTGTAGTTTGTAGTGTGCACTACACTTCAAAACGTGCGAAGTGTGCACTTCAATGTAATGTAGTACTACATTCTAGTAGTGAGTATAGAGCGGACAAATCACTATTATTTTGAGCATGCTCAAAGCTAACAATCGAACACATGCTTATTACTGGCATGTTATTGTCGTAGATTAGAGAGGAACTCTAGGTCAAAATAGAAACTTTGCAAACTGAAATAGAAAATTCAAGTGAACCAATAAATCAAAACGGGTTTAATCAAACACACATGCTTATTACTGGCATACTCTTGTTCAATAGAGACGCTCTTGTTCAAAATGGAAACATTACAAACTGAAACAGGAAATTCAAGTGAACCAATAAATTAAAACAGTTCCCGAGTTTTTGATTTTGGTTTTTATAATTTTTATTGTAATATTTTAATCATTTATGTCTTTTAATAAAGTTTCATAAACATTATTTCTTACTATATTATTCTTAAATAACGGGTATTCCACAGACATTCGTGATTCCTATAATAAGTTACGAAAAGTAATGTTTTGTCATATCCTCAACGCGCCATATTTGTTTCATCTGTCGCGGACTGAGAAGATCGCATTTATAATCGATACTAGCCGCGAAGGACTTTAGCTTGCTCATAAGCAAGCCTGTTCACACATGCTCAAAAGACACCTCTTCTCATGGTAAATGATATTAGCATGCTCATTACTAGCAATGTGCATGCTCATATGCTCATTAATAGCAATGGCTTAAGAAGTTCAATACTGCGCATGCTCACGTGCCACTAATAAGCATGTGTATCTGTACCTTAAAGCATCGAAGCTGAGGACCTTGTCGATACAATAGGTCCCCGACCCGAATAGGACAAAAGGAAGAAGATTTAAATTTTTCAATTTCAATTTATTTATTTTTAATATAACATTTACATTACAAACATATGTTTAATTCGTAAATATTATTAACAAGTGAGAAAATATACAATCAAAACAAAATATCAAACGTATATAAATTCAAAATTTAAAATATGTTTAACCTTACTTTGTGAAACACACACAATATGAGTTAATAATTTACTACTATAGTTTCGAGAGGAGCAGTCTCTCTCATCAGGTAGGTATACAATGTAAAGTAAAGCATATTTAAATTATAATATCGCATCACGAAGTATCTACCAAATCTTTCAATGGTATGTAAATTCATTCATATCAAAGGTGTAGGAGAATCCCGCTTCGGAAAACCCTCTCAGAGACATGGAACAGATCAATGTCCAGAGTAATTTGTTAAGCATAGCAGTAGCTCTTCCAACAGGCATAACCATTGGCAGGTTGGTCCTGTATATTGGAATGTGAAACAATCATAATGACGCTATCTTGGGTAATTATCCGGAACATACAAACCAATGCTCCGCATAATTTCAGGATTATCGATCGTACCGCGCAACAATGGATAAAAATGCGTAATCAGATACCCATTCCTTCTAGTCTCTAAAGTATTGTAGCCAAGCATACCCTGGAGGAACTCGGTTGGGTAGAGCCAAGGATAATGCCCGTATTCTTTCTCTACCATAAGTGAGTACTTAAGCTCATGTGGCCCCCAAATCATCGAGCCACTCTCGAGTCTACTTCAGACCAAAGAGTTGTAAAGAGTTCTCAGTACGCGGGTATTTTTGAAAACCCTGGCTGTACACAGAACAAATCCTAACATTCTCAATGCATTACCACTGACCGCCTCTATGTGATCGTGAAATGACGTAAAGATGAGATAAGATAATCTAATAATCGTAGCAGGTCAACAGTTGAACAGTGTTGTCGAATATCATTACCCTTATCACAAAGCCTGAGTCCCGAATAACTTTCTTTAAGGCTGTTGAATGAGAGATAGGTCACCTCTCCTCGTCCCACCCGTGGAACCCTTCAAAGGGCTCGTACAGATAATTTCCTACCCCAACTCTATTCACTTAGAAGCGCTAGATAATACAAACCTTGGCGTGAAAGTCAATGGTGTGGCTATCAACAACATCTGATGACACCGTTTTGCTGACAGATAGTCTTGAAGACCTGCAACAACTGCTCAGTAAAATTAATTCCACTGGCGAACACTATGGTCTAAACATAAATATTAGCAAGACCAAGTTTATGGTTTTTAGCCGAGAGAATCATCCAAATGTGTGCCTTCAATTAAAGGGTGTCAACATTGAGAGAGTAAAACAATTTAAGTATTTGGGCAGTATTATTACTGACAATCTGGACCCTGATACGGAGATCAAAAGCAGAATAGAGACAGCCCGTGCATCTTTTAATAACATGAAAAGTCTACTCTGTAATGACGACTTAAACTTGAAGCTCATACAGAGATTGATCAAATGCTATGTATGGTCAGTTCTACTTTACGGTGTTGAAGCATGGACGCTGAAGGTGACTACTCTAAATCGCCTAGAGGCGTTCGAAATGTGGATACATCGTAAAATGTTAAGGATATCTTGGACTGACATGACTAGTAATGTTGAAGTTTTACGTAGAGCAAATACAAACAGACAGTTACTCAACATAGTAAAGCTCCGTAAAATTTCATATTTTGGTCATATAATGAGAGGCGAAAAATACTCCATCCTTCAGCTCGTCATGAAGGGGAAGATTGAGGGTCGCAGAGGGGTCGGAAGGAGGCGGCATTCCTGGCTTGGAAACATCCGAGAGTGGACCGGGATAAGAAGCGTGGAAGAGCTGTTCCGCACTGCCCTGGACAGGGAAACTTTCTCCCAGATGATCGCTGACGTCGGGGGGACCCGACAGGGCACAGAAGAAGAACTCTATTCACATTACTGGGGACATTGTTAATTTCATCAGATTGATCAGCTTAAGTGGTATATCAAACTCACTAGTCGCATTGGCTCTACGACCCCTGGTCGATTACGGCCTCCTCAAGAGTCTTTCTACACTCACTCGTTGCATAGGCTCTACAATCCTTGGTGGGTCTCGACCTCCTCAATGGTCTTCCTCCACTCGTATCCATCAAGCTCTCTCTGGTTCTGAATCTCCCAGGCAGATGTGTCTTAATTTTGCTAATAACGCTCCATCTTAATTCTGGCCTTTCTAAGCTCCCTCGAAGAATTGCAGTTAATTTACTGATTACAAACTTTATTTCACTGATAAGCTATCAGTAAATTGTCAACATTACCATCGTCAACAAAATCAAATCAACAAATAAAATATTAATAAATTGGCTTATTTATTTCACCATTTTTGATAATCTTATCAATGACGAATTACATATTAAAATTCTTGCACAACATTTCACTGATCATCAGAAAAAACAATGATTAAAAAATTGTGAAATTGAAAAGGTAAACCTTCCAACATTCCGTTAATGAAAAGGCATATCAGTACTTTTATCAAAAAGTTAAGCGAGATTATATTAATTTCTAAAAGTACCAATACCGGTGTGGTTGCCTTTAGTAATGGGTCGTCGACGTATTTACCGTCGACGAAACGAGACCGTCCACGTCCATCCATCGACGAGATGATCAACTAGTTGAATTCGTTAACTTCATTACGCGGACGTCGTGGACGTTCTATCTAAACATCGGGACGATGGTCAACTTTCTACGGTTCGACGCGGCGCTGCTCGACGGCTCAACTGTTGGCTATTTTTATTACGTTAATTTTTTAAATTTAAAGAAGTTCGAAGGAATATAGTTTCGGGGAAAGTAAAACCGCTACTTGTGCTTATATGCAAAAATAAATATTTTATTATTTATTTGTTTACGCACATTATAGGCTTTTACATATTGTTTTGTATACTTCTTTCTATATATAATAAAGAAAGAAGTAGGTGTACACAACAATATCAGGTGTAAGCAGTAAAATATTACTTCAATAAAAATAAAATAATTAAACAGAATTGTTTTATTTTATACAGCGCAAAATTGGGAATTCACCGAAACGTCGCACGTGCACATCGCACAAATCAAGTAAAAAATAATAGATAATAGCTTATTATGCCTATCTCACCCTACGCTTGCATTTAAATTTCAAGTCTCTGTCATAGTTCGTGTACACAGATCTGCACTCTACAGTCGTGTAGTTGTAGTTGAAATGAAATTACCCGTCGAGCCGTCTATGACGTATATGGCGTCTGCAAGTCGACAGCGAGAGATAAGAGAGAAATAAACGGAGACGTTTTGTCTTGCTCTCGCTCGTTGCTTTGCACTACGTTGACTCTCGAATCGTCCACCGTCCACGGCGTCCGCCGTCCACCGTCTACGAATTCAACTAGTCCATGCGATAAACGTAAACCGTCGACGCGTCAACGCAACGTCAACGGTTGATTTCAACTAGTCCGTCCATTCAACGCCCATCCCTAGTTGCCTTAAATACACCACCTTAAGTATAATACGTCATAATCGTCATTCTGAAATCTCCTTTAGTGGCACTAACAGAAATTCATAATGCGCGACTGGAAAGACACGGTAAACATGGCCCTACTCTCCTGGCTCTGGAAATGGCCTGATAGGTCACTTGTTCTTACTTGTCACTATTATTATTAAAGGAGTAGCGAAGGGAAAAACTACATTTCAAAATGAAGACTACAACACACACACGTTCACCAGTTTGAAGACTACAAATTATACACTACATTTGTAGTTAAAACTACATGAAGTATAACTAATTGTAGTACTAAGAAATTGTAGTA
Organism: Agrypnia vestita; assembly: GCA_016648135.1. Lineage (NCBI taxonomy): Eukaryota > Metazoa > Arthropoda > Insecta > Trichoptera > Phryganeidae > Agrypnia > Agrypnia vestita. The sequence continues at coordinate 12,645 of JADDOH010015625.1, forward strand.
CTAATGAAATTAACTAATTGTAGTACTACAAAATTGCAATGACCTACAAAAAGTGCTTCTTGAAAAGTGTGTTACTAGAAAATTTTCAAAACCAGTTTCAGTTTCCAGAGATTTCTTCATTCGGTCCTAAAAATTTTCGAATATCAGACAAAAATTTCACATAAAAAATGTACTATTTGAAGTATGTACTCGAACTTTCAATAACTTTGAAGTGTGTACAGTTTGTAGTGTGTACTACACTTAAAAAGGTGTGAAGTGTACACTTCAATGTAATGAAGTACTACATTGTAGTACTCATACATACTACTACAGAGTGGACCCACCACTACATAGGAGCAGGCTGCCGGAATCGACACTTGACATCAATGTAGCGTCAGCAGTTGCTGCTATAAAAATTAATGCACCGTATTTTTTGATCACACCTCGTATTTGTTTTAAGGGCTGGTTTGACACTGTGCCACTCATAGAAAATGAAATAAATTGTTCGAAGAATATTTTTTCTTCTGAATGAAGGTTTGAACTTTGTGGTGACATTATCAATAAAATAAAACACAATTCACTTTGTTTTCACCTTTCTTTTTTTTTTAATTTTTTTAAATTTTATTCTGCATATTTGTAAAAGCCCATAAAGGCGTTAAATAAATTAAATAAAATTAAAAATTTAAAAAAATATATATATTAGATATACCATATATATGTTTCGAGAACAATGTTCTCTTCTTTAGGATTGTTTGTGTACTAAAATTGAAAAAGATAAACCATGTAATTGTGTTACGGCGAAGGGGAGGGGGTTTGTGCACTAATTTTGTTTGATTGCCTTTTATATTTGTATTAATACAAATTAAATAATTCAAATATAATAAATAACTAGACAAAATTTGTGACAAAAAAAAAAACAACCCATTATTGAATATTTTTCCGCTTAAGATTCCATCCCCTTCAGGTGACATTCCATAATTAACTTAACACCTTCGAACCCCCCCCCCCCCCCTCTTCACCCCCTTCACCACAACACACTTGCACGGGTTATCTTTTTCAATATTAGTACACAAATAATCCTGAAGAAGAGAACATGGTTCTCGAAACATATAGATAGATTTTATATCTAATAAAGTGGTTTGTATGTTATTTTAAAATGAAATATCTTCAACTCTTTCAACTATCATACATTTATCTTCTCCTGGGAAACAAGAGAAGTCACCGGGGAACTAATTCAGAAAATATGATTAATTTTTTCAAAGGAAGCAAACACTTGGTGGTGATACATTATAATTAAATAAATAATAATAACTTTGTTATACAGGACTTATATTTAATACAAATCCAACCAGGTTTCGCTACTACCGTAGCTTCTTCAGGGATCTTAACTGTCTAAACATACAAAAGTTATGCGCTTACTACTAGTGTGAAAGATGGAGGGACGGAGTGCCAATAGTGGGGGTAGGGGTGGGATTATACAGGGAACATTATTATTAAGAGGGAACATATTTAAGAGTGGACTATAAGACATATTTATTTGATTATTAATTATTTTATCATTTAAATTAATGGCTTTTCTTATCTCTAATGCCTCTAAATTATCTAATCTATTACCTATTCCGTTTTTATGGATAATACTAACTCCTGTGCTATTACTGAACGTGTGATCTTCTTCAATTAAATGATTTACAAACTCCGAGAACCCACTACTTTTTAAACAACGCAAGTGCTCTTTTACTCTAATTTTTACATTAGGCGATGTCTTCCCTATGTAAAACGCGGGGAAATCATTACATTTTAATGAATATACACCAGAATGGCTAAATTTATCCTCCTTATCTTTACAATTGACTAAAAATTTACTTATATTATTATTCGTATAAAACGCGGGTATGATGTCTGGTGGGAGATTTTTGACACTAGAAGTGGAAAAAGTAGAATTAATAAATAAAATACGACGCCATTGGAAATCATAGTGCTTAATTACTTCATTACTACTTAACTTACTAATTAATAAATTTATTTAAGAAGAACTTTACAGAGCAAAAATCAGAAACACAATGATGCATCATAGACCCCTTCGTACTATTATACTCTATTTCCTTTGTTCCCAAATTAATATAAACACTCTTTGTTTCTTTGTTTCGAAGGGATTTTTATGATGTTAATATAAACAATTTACTGAGTTCATTGGCCTAAAGGGCTAGACAGGTTAAATGTTAAAGATTCATCTCTTTGTCTTTATATGAAATACTCCAACCTAGGGACTAATGTAAACAATAAGTTGATTGACTTGAATGGTTAACCTAAACAAAATGAGTATTTATATCGATATTCTAATTCAAATAATTTCTAAATATCAAAATGTTAGCAGGGATATATATAATACGCGGCCCAAACTGTTAACATTGCTTATAGGTATTAATGTTAGTGCCCGAGGGTGACATCTATGGAATGAGAGAGTAAAGGAGGTATATTGTAAATGTCAGTGCAAATAAACTCTTGTTGTAAAAACTTTTTTTTTGGGTAGAAAAGTATATTTAGAGGTTTCCAACCAAGTCTCAGGCAGAGACCAAACATAGAGGGCTTAGTCTTTGCTTATGAGTTGGTTGGAAACCTCTAAATATACTTTTTACCAAAGAAAAACGTTATATTGGTTATAAATATAAATAAATATAAATATAACTTTATTCCTGAATGTGGGGAGGTTCGTGCAATCCCACACATTCCATATAAAAGTAGGTACACAGATTAAAAATATTATATAAAATAAAAGAGAAATAAGAAAATCATATAAAATAGAGGAGAAGTATTATAAGTATTAAAAGTATTAAAAGAAATATATCGTAAAATATCGTATATTAGAGGCTTTAGTGAGCGATGGCAACTCAATTATGCGGGGCCAGTATCTTTCTCCAGTGTGCATCGATGCTGGATGCTGGAGTAAGGCGGGCTTCCAGGATAAGGATATTTCCGGAACTGTATATCCTTTCCCTCATTCCTGCCACCCTGGATCTTATGAGGGCTGCAAAGTTGGGAACACGCCCCTCAGTCAACATACCGGAAGCGCTGCAATATCTGGGAAGGCCAATCATCGTAGGTACGGAAGGCGTTGTTATATTGTATGCGAAGTCTTTCTATGCTACTCTTTTTATAATTTGTCCAGAGTTCACATGTATATAACGTTGCATAGAAGGCAAGGAAGAGCGTTCTTTTTACAGCGGTGCTACAAAGACGAAACACAGCATATTCGCTTTCACACGGAGAGATCGTCTTTGCCTGTCAATATCGTCGTCGTCCATTAGATTATTGGTAATTATGTGTCCTAGGTATTTTGTTCCTTCGGTCACCTTCAGGACCACACCGTTCAGGGTAACTGGAGGAATAGGGGACGATGGGGTGATTGCGGACGCGGGGTAAATACAAACTAGCAGATATCTACTCGATCCCTTACTTCCGCGCCCGGCCGCCACGATCACGTGTTACTTTTCGCCATCTTTCGTGCCGAGCAAATATTCACGAAAGAAAGCTGCGCACAATTTTCAAGATAAATAAAATCAAACATTTTTGTGAATTTTGATCTAATTTTTGGTGTTTACTATTTTGATTGCTATGTCTATGAAGTAGGTGACAATAAAAAGTGATATTTTCTATCGATTACCTCGTTGATGGAGAATAAATTACACAATAACTTTCGATGATAAATTTTGTTAACTAACAAATAATTGTCGTTGTTATTTTTTAAACTCGTTGGGTTTATTGTGGACAAGCTCCCTGGGGTAAATACGGGCGTCCGCAATTACCCCTGACTCGATTATTTGTCAAAACCTAAACCAATTTATTGCACATTTTCAGATGACTCGAAAATATATTCGGAAAAAAAAACGAGCATACATCATCGAAACCTTACAAAGAGCTGCACAAGAAATAGAGGATAAAAATACAACTTTTCGTCAGGCGGAAGAGAAGTACGGCATTTCCAGGGCTATATTTCTTGACCAAGTGAAAAGGGGCTATATTACTACTATTCAAATGTGTGGAAAAAAGTCCGTTTTTAATGAAACTTGAGAAAACAAACTTTCAAGTTCATTTTAAAATTGTGTAAAGTCTTCTTTGGGGTAACAATACCTACTCTAAGTAAAATAGTTTTCGATTTTGCTACAGCTAATGACATAAAACATAATTTCAATAAAGGTATAGGACTGGCAGGAATGGATTGGTATTATAATTTTAAGGCTACCCTTATATATCACCAGAAGCTACTTCATTAAATAGAATCATAGTATTTAACCCTGAAGAAATAGACATATTTTTTGAAAATTTGAAAACACTTATAATCAAATACCAATTTAAATACCAACAATGTATATAAAACTGGGATCAGTATTGTGCACAGAATTCCAGGATTCTTGCACCAAAGGGATTAAAAAAGTTGGTGACAAACGGTGGATTAAAAAAACATATTCATTTTTACCAGCACACCGGAAAAAGTTTACCTAGAAGAAAAAGAACAAAAGAAACTAGAAAGAAAAAAGAAGAAGAGAAAAAACTACAAAAGAAACCAAAAAAATACTAAAGAAATACGATCAAAAGTTGAGAAATTAATTTGTTTTGAAACTGTACAACAGAATGATGAATATTTTTGCATTTATGTCAGGAAAAGTATCGTGACCCCCCCAGGAAAGGCTGGATTGTGTGTTTAAAATGTTAGAATTGGGCTCTTGAGAAGTGCGCTGCTGGGACTTCTTCCAGAGGCTTTATTTGTGACTTGTGTGAATAATGTGGGACCTCGTCCTAACCTAACCTAACCTAACCCAACACCCGTCCGTATTTACCCGAAGGGTTACGGGTAATTACGGACAGACGAGGTTTTGTTTGTGATTAAAAATATATAGTTGTTGATTGATCTCGTAAAATAATGAATGTTGATTTTGTAGGTGAATAACTAAAGTTTCATAATAAATAAAGTTAGGCCTTTTGTTTCTAATGGTATAGGTTTTGTACGTTATTTCGCTTCAGCGTCCGCAATTCACCCATCCTCCCCTACTTGTTGGGCCTTGACCAAACTTTATAACCAAACGTTATATCCCCACTACTATTATAATATTTGGCATTCTAAATTAAATTATTTCGCTTGTAAATATTTATCGTGTTCAGCTTAACCAGTCAGGTAAGGTTACTTTATCCGAAGGTTGAAGCACTTGATAAGGTGACGATTTTTTGCCCCTCAGTCTGTTCATCCCTTCAGGGCAATGAACTCGCAAATCTGTTTACATTAACACCATAACAGTTCCTTCGACACAAAAATGCTTGTATGATTTTAGAAACAAAGGATTTAAGGTATAAGTGGTAAGAACGGGCGAAAGCCTCATGACTGTGTTTCTGATTTTTGCTCTGTAAAGTTCTTCTCAAATAAATGAATTAATTCTCCTGTAGAAGTTTTTAACTGAATAAAATCCTCTTAAATACTGATACACCAGTGTGGGAAATTTAATTAACGTTTTTCCAACGCGGTTTTTTTTGCACTGACATTTACAATATGCCTCTCTTCCTCTCTCATTCAATAGATGTCACCCTCGGGCGGTAATATTAATACTTATAAGCAACGTAAACAGTTTGGGCCGTGATCTAAAGATGTCGCTGTATCATGCAGAATACTTTGAAATTTGTGGAATTTCTCCGGAGGCAAAGAGATAAGATAAATATTAATAGATAAAATAATGTTTTCTTTCACCATTAATATGAAGGTAAGATAAAGAGATGGGAGCTAAAAGTTTACATAATCAATACAATTTCAAACTCTCTCTGATGGTGTACAAAAGTCTTCAAAGAAACACCAAGATATAAGTGTACAAAACGCTTTTTAAAAGGAACGAGCGAGCACTGGACGTTTTTGAAAGGAAAATTTTGAGGCGTATCTTCGGACTGGTTCTAGAAAATGGATTTTGGCTCAAAACGTTATAACAATGAGCTCTATACTCTGTTTAAGGAGCCAAACGTCACAAAATTTATAAAACTGGGAAGACTTCGGTGGCTGGGCATGTGGAGAGAATGTTCGAGCATCAAGCACCTAAGTCCTTGCTGAACTCAAGGCCAATAGGGCGAAGGAGCTTAGGAAGGCCAAAACTAAGATGGAGTGACAACGTCCTTAAAGACATCACTGCCTTGGAGCTTCGGAACTGGAGAGAGCTTGCACTAAACCGAGATGAGTGGAGGAAGATTATTGAGGAGGCCTAGACCCAGCAAGGGTTGAAGTGCCAAAAGTGATGATGATGATATCAGTCTCATTTACAAATTACGAGAGAGGTAAAATAAAACGCAGTTCGTAACCATGAACTTATTTTATAATATATTTTAATCAGAATAGTCGCCTGCGATAGCAATCGACGATAGCCGATTACTTTCCTGGTAGTTGTTACTACTAACTGCATTAATTATCGTATAAAAGTTCTAAAACTGGTTAAAAAAACATTGGTCATCATGAACGCAGCATAAAGACGCGAAAGGTACGTGACTTCCCCCTTTTTTAACCCTCTCGTTGCGGAACGGGGCACAACATAACCCCAAATATTTAATTTTCAAAACTATTCAATTATCATTACTGATATTTAGCTGGCATTCTTTGTACTCCTCATAAATATCCCATACAACACCCAAAGAAAAGAAAAGAAACGTCTAGAAAGACAGTTAAAAGTAGAAAAAGAATGCTCTTCCATAGACATTCGGGAATATTCTAAACGATACGGTAATGTCATTCTGTTTGCATACCTTCCTTTGGCTCACGGACGCTTGTGAGTCAAAATTCTACGGTTTCTTATCAAATTATGACAAAATTAGTAGTAGTTAAAAAAGAGTAATTAAAAGTAGAATCTTGTCCGCGTTGTAGAGGGTCGTTTTTTTAAGGGTGGAGAACTTAAAATTGAAATAAAATACATAAAAATGTTAATAACCATAAAATTGGCTTTATTTGACAGATCATTTTATGACATTAATATTTTAATACAATTTTGGGCATGTGGCCACCATGACTGGCGCAGACATGGCGTAATCTGAAAGTCCAATTTTCACACACACTTCGCAGTAAATCAGGCTGTATTTCGGCAATAATGTTGGCTTCGAAGTGCTCATTTGTTTTTGATTTATCGGCGTACATTAACCATTTTACATATCCCCAGAGAAAATAATCTAATGGCGTCAAATCGCATGAACGAGGTAGCCAGTTAATAAGTCCATTTCGTGAAATTAATCGTTTGTCAAATGTTTCTTCAAGAAATTAATTGTATCGTAGACTGTGTGGCATGTAGCACCATCGTACTGAAACCATATATCTACAACATTGATATCTTCCAATTGAGGTACGAAAAAGTTAGTAATCATGTCTCTGTACTGCACACCGTTGACTGTAACGTTCTGATCATCATCATTTTTGAGTACACATGGACCAATGATTCCACCGGCCTATAAAGCGCAAAAAACGATGACTTTTTTTGGCTTTCGAATTATCATCGCTCCAAATACGGAAATTCAGTTTTTTGACATAGCCATTTAACCAAAAGTGTGCTTTATCACTGAACACATTTGGATTGTGAAAATTTGACCTCAATATTACGCCATGTACGCGCCAGCCACGGCGCCAACGTGCCTAAAATTTAAATTTTTTTTTTTTTTAAATTTTTTATTTTAACGTTTTATTTTACGTTTAAATTTTAATGTCATAAAATTATCTGTCAATTAAAGCCCATTTCATGGATATTAAAACGTATTTTATTTCAATTTAAATTTCTCCGCCTCTAGAAAAAAAACCTTTATTAGAAATGTGATTATATTTTTACGTATTGCTATTTTTTTTGAATAAATTGTTTTCATAATGCACCCCGAAGATATTGAAGAGGTTAGTGCAGTTTCTATATTGTTTAATTATCTTTATTTTACTCTATAACTAATCTGTTAAAAGTTTCTAATTATTACTGTTTGCTTGTGTACATACTAATCATCGTTTATTGTTCATTTCTATTTTTAATTTATTTTATACTGTTTATTTTATATTACTTTACGTTTTATTTATATTATTATTTTTAATTATTTACTGAAAAATGTGTTTTATGTCAGGTATATAAAAATCCTTTTAATTTTATTGTACTGTAAAAGCCCACGAGGGCGTTGATCAATAAATAAATAAAATCTGTTGCCCGAGCCTTGCAGCGTCGCCCTTTACACGATGCCACACGGGAAGGGCCATTGGTGAAAAAATTGTCAACCCGGCGACGTACGAGTAGGACCGATGTGTGAGCTTTCGCTCATTAAACGGTCCTGGGAATGCGGTGGGTGTCCATTCACCGGGGTCGCTTTGTACCCCGCTCCAGCCCCGATCCTATCTTCGACCTTCCGGAACTCGAGGGTTAATAGCCATATCACACAGAACAAACTGTTGCAATCAAAAGAGAAATTTGTGATATCTGCATTGATAAAAATGGATTGAAAATTCGGTAGTATTCCGAGAATTCGATTTGCAGTGATTTGGTTTCCAGTGGGTTCACAATTTAGACATCGCCCAGTCGCAGTTGTTCATTCAACGTGAGGTACGTATCTCAACGCCCAAAAGGTAAATTATATGTAATAAATTACTAACTGTTCATTCCCGGCATTGTTCGAGTTGAGGATTTAATCTCAAATAAGTTTATGGGGGGAAAAGGTTCCCTTTTTTGCAAATCCTCTAATTAAAACAATGTTTCCTTTTAATCTAGGCTGGGATGTCCAGGGGAGAAATTTTTTATCCGCCGGGTCCTAACAAACAAGTACGCAAAATTTGGGTCAGATTGATCGAACAGAACAGATTTGCACGAAAATATATTAGGGGGAGGGGCAGAAAAGAATTGTGGCCTATGTTCTATTAATACATTGTAGTACGCAATTCGCTGTGAGGATAAATCCTGATAAGGATTCTATACCAAAGTCACTTTTCTTAAATGAAAATCTTTGAAAATATTCTAATTTTATTATATATGAATTAAATATGAAAAAATTTAGATGATCTCGTATAAATATACCAAGTCAAACGAGACATCACGAAATGTTCTATACGGGAATAGCTATGCATTAAATTCACCGTTACCATGCATGCATCGCCTTGGAAACAAATTCTTGGAATTCTTACTAATTCCAGTTAATGGAAAAAAAATATATTATTTTTTGTTCCCCATGAATTGTATATATTTATTTACTTTAAGTGTTTTAATTATATAATATGTTTTGATTTTATCTTTTACTTTTATTTTTTTGGTTTATTTTATCTTATTTATCTGGTACATTGGTTTTATTATCTTTATTTGACTATATTATTAAATTGTTAAAAGTTTCTAATTATTACTGATAATATATATTGTTTATATATTATTTCTAATTATTACTGTAATATATATTGTTAATTTATATTGTTACATTTTATATTGTCATTTGTCTTTAATATGTTTTATTTATATATTATTATTTTTAATTATTTACTGTAAAACGTGTTTTATGTTAGGTTAGGTTAGGTTAGTTAATTCCCGTAATGCTTACTAATTACAGTTTAATGGACTAGATCTTTATTTATTTTTTGTTCTCCATGAATTGTATATATTTATTTATTTTAAGTGTTTTAATTATGAAATTTGTTTTGATTTTATCTTTTACATTTATTTTTTTGGTTTATTTTATCTTATTTATCTGATATTTTTCTTTAATTATCTTTATTTTACTCCATTATTAAATTGTTAAAGGTTTCTAATTATTACTGTTAATCATCGTTTATATACATTGCTCATTTATTTTATATTGTGTTAGGTATATTGTTACATTTACATTGTAACATTTTATATTGTTCATTTATCTTAAATATGTTTTATGTATATTATTATTTTTTAATTATTTACTATAAAACGTGGTTTATGTTAGGTATATAAAAATCCTATTTATTTTCTTGTACTGTAAAAGCCCACTAGGGCGTTGATTAATAAATGATAAATAAATAAATAATACAAGTGTTTTATTTATATATGAATCAATCATGTCATTTCCCAAAGTAAATGCCAAATCAATATATGATAAATAAATGATAAATCAAATGTTAGAACCACTATTTTAATGGATTTCACCGATGTGCGATATATCTAATTATATTCGTGATAATCAAAGATAAGAAAAAATAAAAATAAATCACGAAGTGTCTTATGAAAGCTCAAAACATCTGACATTTTAGAAATATATTAAATTACTGTAAGGTTAGTGTTATGTTATATGTTTTAATTCGTCTTTACTTTTTGTTATATTTTACAAAGAAAGGGAGTATAATAATAACTTGGTTTTTATGGGTTAGTTTTTTAAACTTCTACGTCGCGCCGGCGTCGTTTTAAGTCTCCTTTTAATTTATCTGCATCGATTTGCCATTTATTTAACTTAAATACAATTTTTACATTTTTTGTAAGTGCCATTCAACTAGCCCTTGGATAATCACAATCAGTAGTGATCGATGCATACGATATTGACATCTATCTTGTGTCTCCGTACAAGCTAAGATTACAAGTGAACATTATTGCGCGTCACAACATTGAATTAATATTTAATTGATAAGTAAATATTGATTCAATGTTGCAATGCATGATACAAATAATGTTTCACTTATCTTAATGTGTTATAATATTAAATATTGTTACTTATTATATTGTGTTTTATGGCCTATTGTTACTACTCATGTCTGTTATTTTTTATTTACTTTTATTATTATTATTATGTATTTTCAAAATTATTGTCTATGTGAAATATGCTAGGATATAAGTTAACATGTTCAATACTGTATATATTCACTCATGTATATATCAATAGTAATAGTATAAGATCACGACTTAGATGGACCTTCACCCATCTGTTTACCGAATGAAAAATATTTTTTAGTAATCATAAAACATGTATATCAAAAGTAAGTATCACATTTTTTTTTCTTAAAGTCCTTATATTGTTTTCGTCCCTTATATCCCCCATCCCCCGGTAGTTTCACATATAATTTCATTCCACAGTACTAGAAGTTTGCGATCTTTTTTTCCTTCGGAATGGTAATCTTATTTCATCTTTTATTCTTGTTTTTTTTTACCACTGGTTCATGTTGTTTTTTATATTTTTCATTATAATTCAATGGCATTGTTGTGTCCATTAATAATTTAAAATATAAATAGAAGTACATTACATTTAGTTATTTGTCTAAATGTCATTATCTCTAAGCTTTCTAGCATCACTTTGATTCTTATGTATCGATTTCAATTTAGTATACTTCTTAATGCTTTATTTTTAAGTATTGTTAATTTTTTTAATTCTTCTTCTTTATCCAGAATTAGTGTACCTACTGATGCAGTAGTTGAAAGCTGCGTTATATATATTTTTCCATGATTCTCTTTTAATAAATCTTCTGATTCTTCCCAAGAGTGAAATTCGTTTTGCTATGTTTTTGTTACATAATTTCTGTTTAATGAAAAGTTTAATTTATTAATCTATAATTATTCCCAAGTATTTTATTTCAGTTGTTTGTTTCATTGATTGCATCCTCATCGATAAGTATTGTTGGTTCATCTCGTATTCTCTTATTTCCGATGTCCATTACTTTTGTTTTATTGACATTTAATTTAAATTTATTTATTTTCAGCCCTATTGATATTTGATTTAGGCAACAGTTTTGTTTGTTTATGATTTCAATATAATTGTCTCCTGATATGTATACTAATGCATCATCCGCGCATAATCGAATTTTAAAATATTTAAGTATTTTCTCTATATCATTAATGTAAATTATGAATAATATTGGTCCTAGAACTGAGCCTTGTGGAACACCTAAAGATGTAAGGATTGGGTCAGATACTATATCACCAACTTTTGTAGTTTGATATCTGTTATTTAAGTAGTCTGTAAACCAATTTAAAGCATTTTCTTTTATTCCAATTCTAGACTTTTTTTTCAATATAATTTCTCGATCTATAGTTTCAAACGCTCTTTTGAAATCCAGGAATACAGCAATACAAATCTGTTTTCATTCGTATCCTCTTTCCTATCTTCCAGAACTATATTTAGAGCCATTTCAAAGATTGCTTACTTCTTAATCCATACTACTCCTTATATAGTATATTTTCACTTTATAAATAGTAAACAAGCTGCTCTTTTACAATATATTCTAGTATGTGTTCATACTTTGGAAGCGTATTTACTTGTCTAAATTTTTCAAATTTTTTAGTGTTTGTAATCTTTGGTATTGGGATAACCCTCGATATTTTTCATGATTGTGGAAAAGTTCCTAAATTAATAGATTAATTTATAATACTTATGAAATATTTTTCTGTCATAGTGATTCTCATATCAACTTTACGGTTATTCCATCTGGACTAGGTTTTGATTTCATTTTTTAATACAGTTTTTAATTGTTCTGTGGAGATTGGTTTTAACTTTAGTTGATTTTTTTCTTTTATTGTATTAAGCAGGCTCCATAATGGGTTCAGATTACCCAGAAATAAATATGCGTTTTTAATTAGTTTTCTTCAGTATATCAAAAATCAAAAAAATTTTCTCAGAGATAATGTAACTTAATTTACTTACTTCAGTGAAACGTTATAAAGGTACATTTTGACGTTTGTCAATTTCAGAAATGTTCTCGTCATTTGTGGAGGCTGTAGGAGCACCCCTGGCTGATGGAATGGTGAATTTAGCCACTGCGGGAACCGCCGTGGCAGGCTCAGGTTAGCCATCCCTGCTTTGAGGTGTGCGGGTGTGCAGCCGCACACCTATAAATATTTGTTCGCACACATGTTCCCGACCCCCTTCACAAATAATGAAATATGTACTATTAATGAATTTACTTTAGTACCATTAAATTCTTTTCGATCTTGGACTCTCCGTTGACCCGTGGTGTGCTTGCGGTCGGGTGGCCCAAACGGCGGAACATATCCTTTGGGAATGTACGATCATGAATGACGCGAGAGAGAATATGTTAGCAGGATTAACTGAGTTTGGAATGACCGTGACAGGACGTCCATCCAATGATGTCCTAGTGAGGAATGAAAGGAACTTCGGATGCTTCCGAGGGTTCATTCGGGTGTGGGTGTCCCGTTGGGAAATCCTGAGGGGATCTGTGCGATAAGTTTTCTTGTGTATTGGTGGTTTGACTCTGTCATTCCCCGGTGTTGTTTTAATGTGTGGGCTCCTGCATTGGACGAAGACCTGCCGGTCCTGTGCTTCCCTACCCGGATATCCAAATGTATTTTTTTTTATATCGTCTTTTTCCCTGTTAAGGGGGTGTCTGTTTGACCTTACCCATCCACTGCCGCCACCGCGAAATTCGTCTACTATGTATTATTTTCTTCTTTTGTTATTACCTTTTCTTTGTTCTTGTATTATTTTTGTATTATTTTGTATTATTTCGTATTATTTTGTATTATTTTTCTTATTTTGTTATTTTACCTTTTCTTTGTTCTTGAATTTATTTATGTATTTTTTTTTTATGCAATAAAGACGTATCTAATGGTGTCGGTCTGTGAATGGTTTTGTTTTTGCGGCCGTGCCGCCTCGCACCGGTTTATACGACCCGTGCGGGGCAGCACGGTCTTGCATTGTAGCTAAAAAAATGTCAACCTGGAGACGAATGAGAAGGACCGATATGGGAGCTTTTGCTCATAAAACGGTCCTGGGTAAGCGGTGGGTACCATTCACAGTACCATTAAATATTTTATAAAGATAAATGATATCAAAAAAATGTCTGTCAGACCATGTAGCTAATTTTAATTTCTTCATTGAAACGTTATAACGGTACACTTTGACGTTTCTCTATTTCAGAAATGGTCTCGTCATTTGTGGGGGCTGTTGGAGCACCCCTGGCTGATGGAATGGTGAATTTAGCCACTGCGGGAACCGCCATGGCAGGCTCAGGTTAGTCATTCCTGCTTTGAGGTGTGCAGGTGTGCAGCCGCACACCTGTAAATATTTGTCCGCACACATTTTCCCGACTCCTTCACAAATAATGAAATATGTACTTCTAACCGTTATGTTACTACCCGGAATTTTTCACACTAGTTACTACCTAGGGTACCTGGGCAATCTACGTGGATGGACGTTCCCCGTGTATTCTTTTGTTTTGTATATCGCAAATTGCTATTGATATAATGATCAAATAAAAATGTCCTTAGGTTTTCACGGCCGTTCAGAATCTTCTGTGTATAGTTTTCTGGGATATTCTGCCGTGTGTGTGTGACCTCTCTGGCCAAGAGAGGCCACTCTGGGCCAGAGAGGTCACACACACACGGCAGAATATCCCAGAAAACTATACACAGAATGATCAAATAGCTTCTTTGAAGGTCATTGCTTCTCATAACGATATCTGTATCCCTTTATACCTGATTTTTATCAGTTTGCTTGACATTGACTAGTACATTTTGACTGAATTCTTCATTTATATCTTCAATTCTAGCATTAATTCTTCTAATCTTAGTAAAGTGCGGACATGTCTTATGTGCAATTTATTTATTATATATTTATAACAGTTATAATTTATTATCTGTAATATATTATTTACACTTAAAATTTATTATATGTTTACAACATTAAAGTTTTCATCGTCCCCACTTTTTTCAAATTCACTAAAAGTTAAGAAATTTTAACAATGGTAGTATGTGAGATAACGTTGATGTTTTCTTATTAATATTAGAAATCAAAGATATAAATTAATTATATTATATATTTTTGTTGATAGAGCGCTTCTGAAAAAAAATTGTTTACTCCAATTACTGTGTAACGATATAGTCTTAGATACAGAGAATTTTTTGCGTAGCAAGAACAAAGATTGGATTTCAGAATGCACTGATCAATATGAATATTCAAGTACAGAGGTGACGATGAATAATTAGTAGAAGATATGGACTATATTGCATCACGCGAAAAATAAGAGAGGATAATATTGAACCACCGAAATCTGCTCAAGCTCGTTTCCGGGCTAGCAATGAAATGATATGGTATAAAAATTCACATGTATTCATTATAAAACTACGTCGCATTATATCGTTCATCATCGACAAAGAAGTGATTTACACGCATCAAGAAAAGCATTGTCTATTAGTATTACATTCAAATGTGTTTTTATACGTTATAACGGTACACTTTGACGTTTCTCTATTTCAGAAATGGTCTCATCAATTGTGGATGCTGTAAGAGCACCCATGGCTGATGGAATGGTTAATTTAGCCACTGCGGGAACCGCCATGGCAGGCTCAGGTTAGCCATCCCTGCTTTGAGGTGTGCGGGTGTGCAGCCGCACACTTATAATCAATTTCAGTAGATACAATCAAATATACCATTAAATATTTTTGAAAGATAAATGATATCAAAAAATGTCTGTCAGATAATGTAGCTAATTTTAATTTCTTCATTGAAACGTTATAACGGTACACTTTGACGTTTCTCTATTTCAGAAATGGTCTCATCAATTGTGGAGGCTGTAAGAGCACCCATGGCTGATGGAATGGTTAATTTAGCCACTGCGGGAACCGCTTCTATAGCATCCTCCATGGCAGGCTCAGGTTAGCCATCCCTGCTTTGAGGTGTGCGGGTGTGCAGCCGCACACCTATAATCAATTTCAGCAGATACAATCAAATATACCATTAAATATTTTTGAAAGATAAATGATATCAAAAAATGTCTGTCAGATAATGTAGCTAATTTTAATTTCTTCATTGAAACGTTATAACGGTACACTTTGACGTTTCTCTATTTCAGAAATGGTCTCATCAATTGTGGAGGCTGTAAGAGCACCCATGGCTGATGGAATGGTTAATTTAGCCACTGCGGGAACCGCTTCTATAGCATCCTCCATGGCAGGCTCAGGTTAGCCATCCCTGCTTTGAGGTGTGCGGGTGTGCAACCGCACACCTATAAATATTTGTCCGCACACATGTTCCCGACCCCCTTCACAAATGACGTATTATCTAATTATATTATAATTACGCTAAAAACGTTGCCGTAGTTGGCTTTTTACTGTTGCCAGTTAAAAAAATATTTTAAAGTACTTTAAAAAGATTAAAATATATCGGAATATGAACAAACTGATTTTAATTTTTTTTTAAATATCGAAAATAAACTTTTAGAAATTTAAATATTTTCGTGCGTTATTTTAATATTCGATATTCTTCAAAAATGACATTTATTGATTTGAAACATGGATGTACATATTTTCTTCAACCAATTTTATTTTTACTCCTGGCAAGACATATCGACATTGAATTTGACATTTCGACCGAAAAAAAGCCAACTATGGCAACGTTTTTAGCGTAATTATAATATAATAAGATGATGACTCACTCAACTTATCAGTAACACTGCACTTGATACTTTGTAGATACATAATTACTACCTTATGAAAATAAATATTACTGACGAATTTAAAAAAATATTATAATTGTGTTCTATAACGCCACTCTGGGACAGGCGTAGCCTAGTAGAGTGGCATAATCCACAAATTTAACAAAAAAAAAATGTGTAAATTATCTGATATTTTTATTATTAAATTAGTATTAAGTACCTTTATTTGTAAACAAAGATTTTTTTGAAATAAATAAAAAAAAAAAAAAAAGATTTATAACACTGTAGCTAATTTTAATTTCTTCATTAATAATTCTTCATAGTTCAGATCTACATTTTAACCTTCTGGTTTGTGTCTTCTGGGGTATTATGCCGTGTTTTTACGACCTTTCTGGCCGACATTTCAGATCCCATTGCAGGGTCCATCATCAGGGCTGATGATGACACATCAGCCCTGATGATAGACCCTGCAATGGTATTCGGAACGTCGGCCAGATTTTTTCAATTAGGTTCTATTCAGATACAATTTAACATTTTTAATATAATAGTACGTATGTACAATTTTATTGTTGATATTTGTGTTCTTAGTCCTCCTCACTAGGGGTTCCTGTGCTGTGGCGGACTAGTTCATATCTAATTATTTTCTATTTTTAAATTTCCACGTCGTTTTTAATACTCCTTTTTATTTATCTGCATCGACTTGATTTAGCCATACTTTTATTTTATTTTTTTTGAACTCTTAAATCTTTTCTATATTTTGGAAGGATGTTGTAGAGTTTTGTTGCAAAATAGGTACAGCCTCTTTGGCCAAAAGCTGTGTTGAAAGTTGGTATATTTCTATTTACCATTTTACTGCCTCTCGCGTTATATGTCGGGGTTCTATTGTTTTGTTTTGTGTCTTTAAATTTTTGTAAGAGAATGCTCTTGGCATATATTTGTTTTATGTTCGGCACGTCAAGATATTTGAAAATCTCTTTTGAGGGCGTTCTGATTGGTCGTAAAAACACGGTATTACACCCCAGAAGATACAAACCAGAAGATTCTGATTGGCCGTGAAAACCTAAGAACATTCTTAAGCCATGTATTCACTAGGGGACAAGTCGCACAATGACGCGGTCATATGACGTGTACTTATTACTTGTCGCGGAAATGTCGCCCGATGAGGTTATGATGATTAGTGCCGCGTATCTATTTATTCTAACGACTTTAACGAAACGTAAGAGCAGAAAAAGGTGACGGGTGCGAAAGAATTTACTGAAAAGGAAAAGAAGGATGAATATTCTACGCGATCTTCGAATGTGTGACGGATCATTTGTCAATTTCATTCGAATGACAACAACTGATTTTGAAAATTTATTACAAACGATCGGGTCTTCCATAGCCAAGCAAGACACAATATTACGGAACGCTGTTTTATATCATATCATATACCATTTGTAAATGTAGCGCATGCGTCGTAGCTTGTCAACATACCACGTGGTACTGACGCGCAGTACGATGTCCCCGTGCGCTCGCTCGGGAACCGTGCGCATGGCAACGTTGCAGCGTCACGTAGACTCTGCCGCGAGTGATGTTGAGGGACAATTTGTCTCCTAGAGTGCCACCACTATAACTTGGCGTGCGAGGGAGGGCGACCCTGTCGCGAAACAGAAGTTGCCAGGTTGTAAATTTATTACACAATACATAATGTACTGAATGTCCGGTGACCAGTGTCAGAGCCTTCAATATAAATGTGGTCGGATAACAGCGCGCTCCGCGGCGGCCGCTCTATCTGTCAAACTGTCAGACGGTAATATCAGCCCATTATTTGAGTTTTCAGCTTCGCAAAACTTTAATAGTTCATTGGCAATTGTTCTTGCATCACCCCGGACTGTTTTGGTTGTTTTGGACATAATAATCTTCGGAAATCAACCTAAACAAAAATTATATAGCCACAAAGCGAGGGTACACATTTGACTTAGTTGACCTGGGAGCCTACATGCCTATTATGTCGTGCGGAGAATGTGAACTTCGTTCATCTTGTAATCACTTACTGTAGTATACTTATACTGTATAATGCATTAATGTTTTATTTTAATGTATCATCGTAAATTGTAACTGTACTAATCACCTTGTCCTAAATGACTATCCATTAGAGTCATTCTGACCTGTCGATAGTCTTTAAATTAAAAAATAAAAATAAAAAATAATTCAGTGTATATTGATAATCAAGATGTCACAGCTCCCGAGCAAATACAAAATTGTACTGAATGACAGGGCGATGGGTTGCCGCCGGGTGCGGGCGGGGCGGGTTTTAGTTCCAATCTTGCCGCACGCCAAGTTATGTTGGGCAGGCAATAGTGAATAGGTGACTTTATACATTTTGACGTTCATCTATTCCAGGAATATTCTCGGCTATTGCGGGGGCCGTGGGGGCGCCCCTGGCCGCTGCAGCCTCGCAGGCCGCTGGGGCGGTGGACCTGGCCGCCAAGGGAACCACGGCGGTGGCTTCAGGGATCGCAGCAACCGCCTCCGCTGCCAGCTCCCTGGCGGACATCATGGCAGGACCCACAGCAGCCGTGGCTTCAGGAGCCGCGGAGATTGTAGCCATAACGGCAAGAGGGACCATGGACACTGTTACTGTGGTCTCTAACGCAGCAAAAGAAATAGCAGTAGTGGTCGACAAGACCACAAAAAAAGTTTCAAATCCTGTTTAGACCTAAATTCAGTTCAATTCAATTTTATTTTTGTATACACCATTTACATAACAAAAGTACATTCAAGTCGTAAATGTTATAAATGAAGAGTTTATAAAATTAATGTTTTAATTAACATACATATTCGTGTCAAACGTGTATGAAAATCCTGCTCCGGAAAACTCTCTCAGAGATATTGAACAGATCAATGTCCAAAGCGATATTATTTAGCATAGCTGTAGCTCTTCCAACAGGCATAACCATCGGCAGGTTGGTCATAAATTCTGTCTATGTATAGGACAACCTCCATTTTATATTTATTTATTTATTTTATTTATTTCTATTTAATTTTAAGTATACAATTTTGTTTGGACTGTGCCTGTCTCATTAGAAGTATCTATGTTGAGACAGGCATAGTTTACAATATTGTGTGGGTTCAAAACATAGTATATAGATAAAAAGTGTTTAAAGTAACATAATAGAAAATATATCATATATATGAGGTTATATTGTGTTAGTGTGTTTGTGTGAGTGTGCCTATTTTAGCTATCCCCTTGTTTCGGATCCACTGTTTTATTTTGTAATTTATGTTAGGGTTGTAAATTGTGGTTAGCCCGGATTGTTTTAATTCATCAAGCATGCAATTAAGTAATTTGGGTCCAAAATAGTTATAGCTCCTTTGTCCATACGTGGTATGTAACCTTGGGATTTGTAGATTGAGTTTGTTTGACCGTGCGGTAATTATTGTTTGAGTTGGTTTAAACTGTGTATTTTTGTGTTTGTATGTGTATTTAAGAGTAGTATTCGCATAAATATGTTTTATATCGAATACTTCGAATTTGTTGAATATATATTCATTTAAATTACAAAAAATAAAGACTACAGCCCATTTATATAATTTTTTGAGTTATACTTGTCAAAGTGCTTTGAGAGCGAAATTTTAGGATGCAACGAAAATGCGTGCGCAAATGCGACGAAAATTTTCACATCCACGACTCACCAATCAATGGCGATTATCCGAGTGTTGATTTATCCAATAGCCATTCTTTTGTTAATTCTTCATCAATTAAAAAGCACCTGATTATTTGTATTATTCAATTTACTATTTACACTTTTTTTATTTTCAAAATTTCAAATTTATCACATAGTTATTCTGTATAATTTGTATGTAAAATTTTTACACTTTTATTAATATCAGAAGAATCATCCATGGCTGAAAGATGATTAGAAAATTTGGAATAATTATTGCTACTCAAAAACCTCAAGTTTTTCTCAAATCTAGGATCAAAATTGTTTTTACATTTTTTTTAAATTTTAAAGTGTTCTTTAACACCAAAATTTCTATACGTTTTTTCTATGTAAAAATAATCACAGTTATTACAAATCAATTTATAAACACCCGATTTTTTTTAAGAAATCTTCAATGGTTTTAAATTTCAAATACTGAAGGGTAAACAAAAGATTTAAAATAACTTAATTTTAGGTACTTTTTATTTAACATGCCTACTGTCTATTAATTTTATATCAACACCATTATTAAAAGCAAATCGTTTAATAATATTCAATTCATTGTTAAAATTATCCACAAATAATGGAACTTTTATCAATGAAAGCAAAGAATGAAATGCTGATAGTTTTTGAGAATACGGACGTATTAGATGAATTATATATGACTATGTCTGTATATGTATCTTTAAAAATATGTTAAAATCAATTTTATTATTAGCAATTAAAATGTTCAAATCCAAGAAATTTATTCTAGATTTTTTTATTTATATGGAAAATTGAATCCTTTTATGTACTTTATTAAAGAAATTAAGAATAAAAAAATTGTTTTCTTTCAGTACCAGTCCAAATACATAAAATGTCATCAACATATTTTTCCAAAAAAAAATATTTAATTAACAAAACAGAACTATTATCTTTTCTCTAAATTAATATTTAAATTCTCTAAATATATCAGCCATTAAAGGACTGATACTAGGACCCATAGCTAAACCCTCTTTATGTTTAAAAATGGTATTATCAAATTGAAAATATGTATATATTTTTTAAAACAGCGTTAAAAGGGCTATCCAAATCTTGAGGCAAATCTTTGGATATATTTATTTGAATAATTTAGTAATTCATTTATCATAATTTTACTTTCTTCAATTAGAACAAATTTAAAACATCAAATAATACTAAAAATTAATGATTTAGGATATAAGATGCTTTTAAATGGTTAACCAATTCAAGAGAATTTTTAATTGTATATTGAGGTTTAAAAACATTACTATCAAATACTATTTTGTTTATTATATTATATACTATTATTTACTACTAAGTAGGAGCATTACAATTAGATACGACTGGTCTCATTGGTTGATTTTTTTTAATGTTTAATAGACCATATAATTTAGGAACTTTTTAACATTACAAAACCTTGAAAAACATACAGAACCTGAGTGCAAAGGCATCGCCTTTCTGCCTTTTGTCCAAAGTGTTACAGACAGAATTGCCAGAGCTCTCAAGAAGAGAGATATTAAGACAGTTTTTGGTACCAACTCCAAAATTAAGGATATGTTGAGATCAGCAAAGGATCGAGATCGCTTGGAAACAGACGGTGTGTATAGACTCGATTGTCAAGACTGCGATAAAGTATACGTGGGACAAACG
This sequence comes from Agrypnia vestita, assembly GCA_016648135.1. NCBI lineage: Eukaryota > Metazoa > Arthropoda > Insecta > Trichoptera > Phryganeidae > Agrypnia > Agrypnia vestita. The sequence goes on from JADDOH010015625.1 coordinate 34,317, forward strand.
GCGCGTACCATTTCTAAAAGGGTCAACGAGCACAAACGGGCATGCAAACTCGGTCATCCAGAAAAATCAGCACTGGCTGAGCATTTTCTGGATACCGGCCATCATTTTGCATTCGAACCGAAAATCCTTGGAAAGCCTAAGAGTCACCATGCGCGTCTTATCAAGGAAGCACTAGAAATCTACAAGCATCCGATAAACATTAATAGAGATGATGGTCTCAAATTAAAAAACATCTTGGTATCCGGCGCTTCAAAGTCATTCTCGTCGCAGACTCCGTAGAGATAGTGATCAGACAACAGATGAATCATACATACAACGCAATACAACACATCATGACTTCGGCACGGTATTGCAAGCCGATACTTAACCACAACACCAACATTCAAGACAACACATCAGCCCTGATGATGGACCCTGCAATGGGATCCGAAACGTCGGCCCGAAAGGTCGTAACAACACGGCATAATACCCCAGTAAACACAAACTTGAAGATTCTGAGTGGCCGTGAAAACCTAAGAACATTATTTTTAACATTAATCTATTATTTGTAAAACAATTTAACAATATTTTCACTTTTACGTGTTTTCAAAACATCTTTATTTGTTCCTGACATTTATTAATAGGATTTATTTCAACTTTTTTAAATTAATTTTTTTATATTAAAATTCTATACTAAGATATCATTTTCATAATGGTGTGGACGATACAGTAAAAGGTGATGTACCCAAATTTTTACAGTTGTGGGGTTTCTTTATCTTCATCCCTAAATTGGTGACCCCGACTTCATTCCTAAATTGGTGACCCCGACTTCATTCCTAAATTGGTTACCCCGACGTTCACTTCATCCCTACAGTCAGAAATAGTTGGTTGCCTGGTTCTAAAGAATAAGTATGCAAAATTTGAGCCACATCGGTCGAACGGTACAGATATGCATGGAAAATATTTCAGAGGAGGGGGAGGGGTTAAGAGGGAGGTGACAATATCACTTATGTTATCCGCCCGGTCTAAAAGAATAAGTATGCAAAATTTGAGCCACATCGGTCGAACGGTACAGATATGCATGGAAAATATTTCAGAGGAGGGGGAGGGGTTAAGAGGGAGGTGACAATATCACTTATGTTATCCGCCCGGTCTAAAAGAATAAGTATGCAAAATTTGATTATTATATGAGTAAATCTTAGTGCCAATAAAAAATAAGTAATAATAATAATTAATTATTAACAAATTTAATAATCGTGTTAATTCTACATTACAGACGGTAAAAAAAAATTATGTAAATTGGATAAAAAAAGTAGTTGAGTAAGTAGTAAAATATTAATTTTAAAATATTAAAATATTAATTAATTGAGTTAAGTAGTTAGTAAAATAAAAGAAAATAAATAAAAGAAGTTGAAAAGATTAAAATAAATGTCCATATAGCTACGAGTATTTTTCAAGTTTTGGTTATATCTACTAAAAAATTAAAATAATGTACACAAATGAATTATTTAGCGAATACGTTAAATTTTGAGAAAATACAATAAAGTTAAAAGAATTTTCAAATGTTAAAAATACGGCTAAATTTTTACAAACAATAAATAATTTTTTTTATGTATTTGATTCTAGAAATCAGCACCATTATGCCTTTAAGAAACCAATTTGTGTTTAAAATAAAGATTAATATTTTAATTTTTATATATGCCCATAAATTATTTGTAAAGGGGATCGTCTAGTGTGAAAGCTGTTTTTTTAATGCTTTTAGGGGATTTTTTTAGATAAATCATTAAAATAAAATAATTTATAAATTGTATATCATTTTAAGTAACATTTAAACAAACTTTGTGAATATTTTTGAATCAATATTTTAAATATAAGCGGGGATACACCGCCCAACAAGAACACATAAAAAGAGGTGCTCCACATTGAGGCTCTACATAAAACTAAATAAAGTCAGAAATCCAAAAAAAAAAAAAATTTACGCTTTAGAAAAAAACAATTTTTGCCTTTTTGGGGTCTATTACGCTGGTAAAAAGAAAACTCTGGAAGCAATCTTAATTATTTTAGTTAACCTTGTAGTTATGTATGTACTAAAGATGGTGTATAAATTAAAGCAAAATCAATTAACTAGTTTTAGAGACATCAAGGCAGCAGATTGAAAAAACAGTGTTTTGAGAAAAACGCGTTTGAAAATTATTGCATAATAAAAAAATTATCTCACCACCAATCTGCTATGCCTGGACCACAGCGCAGTATACCTCTTCACTGCACTGTTCGGGATGAGGTGCGACATAATTCTTGATAACAAGCATGAGAGTCGATCATGCCGCATGATCGTGTAGGCCCTGCATATACCTGCTCAGGTTTACGGCTGTAACTTTACAACGGCTTCGAATTTCAAAAAATTCTCGTTAACACATGTCTTAGATGTGATTTATGAAAAAAAATCGATTTTTTTGACCTGACACTAGACAACCCCCTTAAATTAAAAAAACACAAGAAAATAACAAGTCAGTCCGTACTAATCGATAAACAGGTTTTATAAGGTTCTTGATTTGTATGTATAATAATTTTAATTTTAAATGAAAAGGTTCTAAAACTTTTGCCATATTTTTACTCCCTTTACTCGTGGCGTCTGCTTGCTTGCTTGCCGGCTGCCGTCGAAAAAACTTTGGATCGATTTTTGACCCTTTTCCCGTGATCCAATCGAGCTGAAACTCTGCAAGCAGACTATCAAATTTTCGTTAAAAAAATTAATAATTATAGTATAATTTCGGATTTTTAAATTTAATGCTTTTTTCAAATTGGAATCATTACCAAAGTTTGTTTATTAGCGACGGCGGCCCAATAACGTCGCGGAATATTTTCTAAATTTGAATTACTCCGTCGGTATACATAATACGTACTTCACTACGAATTTCGAAAATCTAAATTGACTGACAAATGTTTTTAGAATTTAATCTTCAAAGCATGAAGTGTCCTATCAAAGCTCAAAACATCTGACATTTTAGAAATATATTAAATTACTGTAAGTTTAGTGTTATGTTATATGTTTTAATTCGTCTTTAATTGTTGTTATATTTTACAAAGAAACGGAGTATAATAAAAACTTGGTTTTTATGGGTTACTTTTTTAACTGTTTTATTTGTATTCACTCTAATAGCTATATCTAAGGTGCAATTCTGTATTCTTTTGAATTAATCTGGCTTCTAAGTTGTATGTCTATATGTTGTGTTTTTTTCTTTATGCGTATTACTGTGGACACTATAGACTTTGCATGGCTATTCAGGCATGCCCAGTTTTGAGATATGGAGACCGATATATCTACTACACCCAATTAGATAAGGCAAAAATGATAAAAACGATAGATACCTACTTTATGTCACTCGACCCTGGTAAATATATTTTTGATAAGAATATTTTTTATTAAAATTAAATCATGCAGTACATTGACCTGTGAAATATGGTGATAGTTTTAATGTAATGTTTTTTTTTTTAATAATGTATATAATAATATTGTATTTTTAACTAGTTTCAAAGCTGCTTTAATCTAAACTTGATTGATAGCTTTAATGTAAGCTTCCTTATAGTTAAGAAAGCATTAATATAATGATTTCTTAATAATGTATATAATATGGTATTCTTAAAAATATTCCTATTGATGTATTCTTTAACCTTCCAGCGGTCGCGCTGATTATTTTCCCTTGAGCGGGTGCGTGCCGTAAATTTTACGTCAAGTTTACTCCATCTAAATGTTGTTTTCTTTATATAAATGATAGGGAATTGCTGTAAGGTTATGAAAAATGATAAATGACAGTACTTTAAAAAATACATATTTTAATTAATTAGACAAAAAACGAAACAGCACTCTAAATATGTTTATATTTCAAAACTAAATATTTTAACGACCTATTAATCAGAATCAATATTTTCTGGTTTGTGTCTTCTTTAACAAGTCTTAAATAAATAAAAAAATACATTTCGCCTTAAAAGAAACGATATAAATAAAAAATAGATAGAAAAAAGTAGTTTATTTAATATCCTTACACTTTAAGGCGGGTGTTGTAAAATTTACCCTCAACGGAAATTTCCAAATATCAATGAATAACAAAAACTTCTAAGCACATCCGGTATGCCTATAGTTTAGAAAGACACTGACCCTCGAATAGCTCGGAGCTCGATGCTTGCGACTAAGTGGTAAAAGTGGGGGAAGCGACAAGGTGCAATTGTCGTAAATTTTACGGCCGCGAGCCCGCTGGAAGGTTAAAATGTAAAACACACTGTGATGTCTCCTTGCACAAAAGCTAAATATGCAGTTTTAAGATGATTGAACATTTTCAAACCGTTATGCTTATAAAAACTTGACTGGGGTCACTATGTACATCCTATTTTTGGTCTACCGGTATCCGAAGGTTAACAGGCACACCGTACAGAACACGCTGATATTATCTAAGGAGAAATTCGCGATATCTACATTGATAAAAATAGATTAAAAAATTTGGAATTTTTCAGAGAATTTTATATTTATATTATTATTATTATAGATTCGGATTCCAACGAGTTTAGACATCGCTCAGCCGCTTTACCGCAGTCGTCTATTCAACGTGACGTGCATTAACGACCAAAAGGTAAATTATATATAAAATTATTTCTGATTTAAATTATATATAAATTTATATCTGTTCGTTCCCGGCGTTGAACGGGTTAAGAATTAAATTAAAAATAAGTTTGTGGGGGGAAACGGAGGCTTCGTTGTTTGCAAAGCCTCTAATAAAAACAATGCTTCCATTTAATCTAGGCTGGGATGGATGGGATGTTTTCCGCCGGGTCCTAAGGAATATGCATGCAAAATTTGGGTCAGATCGGTCTAGAACAGATTTGCACGATAATACATATCGTGGGGAAGGGATATAAAAGAAATGTGGCGTATGTTTTGTTAACACAGGAATAACTGTACATTAAATTCATAGCATCGCCTTGGTAACAAATTCTCTAAATTCGTATAACATTTTTCGTTATAGGAGCATACCTTAATTAAAGAATTTCTTAGACCGCGAGTAGAACTAATTACAGTTTAATTGGCTAAATTTTTATTTATTTTTAGTTCCCTATGAAAAATTTATATTTATTTATTTAAAAGTGCCCTAATCATTGTTCATTTCCATTTTAAATATGTTTTAATTCTATTTCCTATTTATCTGGTTCATTAGGTTAATTATCTTTATTTTACTTTATTATTAATTTGTTAAAGATTTCTAATTATTGCTTTTGTACTAATCATTGTTTATATATATTGTTCATTTCTCTTAAATACGAGTACGTTTTATTTATTTTATTTCTTCATTAATTTAATGAAGAATGTTTTATGTAATCTTTGTAATTGTCTTGTACTGTAAAAGCCCACTAATTAATTAATAAATAAATATTTAAATTACAATAATTAATAAATACTTTTTGAAATTAAAAATAAATTAATAATGAAACACACTTATTTTATTTTCTAGTATTCTTCCACCACATGTGGAAAGTACTTGTAATCTCTGTTCTTGTAATCTTGTATCAGTGAAATTACTTGTAATCTTGTATCTATAAAATTATTTGTAATCTTGTTTCTAAGTATGTAAATATAAAAACTATAGGTTTGATAAATAATTACTTTAATTTAACCATTCAATTCAATCTGTTTAATCCATGCACTAAGTTTAACTTATAAATATTAATATGTGCACCAGGAAAATAGTGTGCGTATAGGCAACGTTTTTTTTACTGTAGTTATATCATAATTTTGAAAGCTGCTATAGCTGATCTCCAGGAGCTTCTCTCAAAAAAGGCATCTTGTGGTGACAACGATGTCTCTTAACTGGATCATCTTAAATGAAAAAACCAAACGGATTTCATCAAAATAATGTATTATCTTTAATTAATCAAAGGAATAAACAAAATATATATTTTTTTTAAATCGATTTTTGATCAAAATTTTGGCCTTAAATTGTTTATTAAAAAAATTTATATATCGGCGAGAAAAAATCTTCGATTAATTACTAAAAAATATACTTTAGAAGCTTGTGTTAAAATTTGAGACTGATCGGTAGAGCCGTTTCCGAGAAATCTTTG